>PVKP010018512.1:0-44152 GCA_004027715.1 Plecturocebus donacophilus | reverse complement strand
TGTCCCTGCAGGCAGACTGTGACTAGACTCCCTCCTTGCTGGACAGAGTATCTCTGAAAAAAAAGCAGCATCCTGTCAGGGACTTATAAATAAAGCCGTACCTTCCCAAGACAGAGCACCTGGGAAAAGGAGAGATTGTAAGCTCTACTGCAGCATACTTAAACGTCCCTGCCTAGCAGCTCTGAAGAGAGCAACAGAGCTCACAGCACAGCACTAGAGCTCTGACAAGGAATAGACTGTCTCTGCAAGTGGCTCCCTGACCCCCCGTATATCCAAAGAATCACTTCATACAGAAGAGCTCTGGCTGACATCTGGCAGGTACCCTTCTGGGACAAAGCTACCAGAGGAAGGAACAGGCAGCAGTCCTTGCTATTCTGCACCCCCTGCAGGTGATTCCTAGGCAAGCAGGATCTGGAGTGGACCTCCACCACTCCTGCAGCAGAGGGGCCTGTTAGAAGGAAAACTAAAAAACAGAAAGAAATAACCTCAATATCAACAAAAAGGACGCCCATGCAGAGACACCACCCAAAAATCACCAACATCAAAGACCAAAGGTAGATAAATCCATGAAGATGGGGAAACCAGTGCAAAAAGGATGAAAGCACCAAAAACCAAAACGCCTCTTCTCTTCCAAGGGATCGCAACTCCTCACCAGCTAGGGAACAAACCTGGATGGCGAATGAGTTTGACAAATTGACAGAAGCAGGCTTCAGAAGGTGGTAATAACAAACTTCTCTGAGCTAAATGAACATCTTCTAATCCAATGCAAAGAAACTAAGAATGTTGAAAAAAGTTAGACAAAATGCTAACTAGAATAACCAGCTTAGAGAAGAACATAAACGACTTGATGGAGCTGAAAAACACAGCACGAGAACTTCGTGAAGCATACACAACTTTCAATAGCTGACTCAATCAAGCAGAAGAAAGGATATCAGAGATTGAAGATCAACTCAATGAAATAAAATGAGAAAGCAAGATTAGAGAAAAGAGAGTGAAAATAAATGAACAAAGCCTCCAAGAAATATGGGATTATGTGAAAACACCTATTCTATGTTTGATCAGTGTACCCGAATGTGACGGGGAGAATGAATCCAAGCTGGAAAACACTCTTCAGGATATTATCCAGGAGAACTTCCCCAACCTGGCAAGGCAAGCCAATATTCAAATCCAGGAAACACAGAGAACACCACAAAGATATTCCTCAAGAGAAGCATAGACATGAATGAAGCTGGAAACCATCATTCTCAGCAAACTGACACAAAAACAGAAAACCAAATACCACATGTTCTCACTCATAAGTGGGTGTTGAACAATGAGAACGTATGGACACAGGGACGGGAACATCACACACTGGGGTCTGCTGAGGGATGGGGGGCTAGAGGAGCGATAGCAGGGGGTGGGGAGGTTGGGGAGGAATAACATTAGGAGAAATTCCTAATGTAGGTGAAGGGGGGATGGAGGCAGCAAACCACCATGGCATGTGTATACCTATGTAACAATCTTGCAAGATCTGCACATGTACCCAAGAACTTAAAGTATTTTTAAAAAGACTGATACTTTATCATAAGTAAACAGGCTCCCTCTCCCCCAATATCTTACCACATTCTATATTCTCCTATATAAAAACAGATTACTGCCAAAAAGAACTGCAAGGCTCAGACTCTATTCAAGAAGGAGTCTCCAGGGAAATTTGAAGGCAACAGTGGAGATTTAAAAAAAAGAGAGAGAGAGAACACTAGAGGAAATGCTTGCCTCTGACTCATAACAAACTGCCTAACTGCTAGCCATATAAACATAAAATCTTGTACTAATAGTTTATTTACCCTAACTCCTTTTACCCAATACAACAGGTGCAGCTTCCAAAAAAAATTATAGGGCATGCTAAAAGGAAAAAAGAAAAAGAAAGAAAGGTTCCAGTTCAATATGGTTGACTACAAGTAGCTAGTGCATGCCTCTCTCACAGAGAGAAAGTAAAGTAATAAGTAAATACTCTCTTCAAGTGGATCTTCTATGAGATCACACTGAGATTCACCAGGGAAGCAGCAGGACCCACAGAGAGCAGAGGGGAGTGAAGCAGGGAAGCTGCTTATCCAGGACCATGAGAGCTGAGGGAGGCTCCCCAATGTGGAAAAGGAATGAGCCAATGAGAGACCTCCAGGGCTATACACCTTCATCATGGACCTCTTTAATGCTGGGCATAGGAAAGTATACTCAATCCCCATGGGCCTCCAGACTAACACAGAGAGCTCCCTGGAGCCTGTGCAGAGGCACCACTCGATCCCACAGGCCTTTGAGAAGCACAGCACCAACTGTCAGCAACCCATCAAGAAGGGAGGCCAGGCATTTTTGTACATCCCATAAACAGATGCTGCAGCCACAGTACTGAGGAGCTTCCAGACTGTATCATGCAGCTCCCCACCTGCACTTCTCCCTGCCAAGGTGCCTTGCCAGCTTGGATCCACAGAGCACCTGCCTCAGCCCTGCCTGAACACTGTGGCCACAGCTCGGCATTGCTCTGAGATTGTAACTCCCAGAGGTCACAAGCCCTTTACAATCATTGCCACTGCTGCCTCCTTCCTTGCCATCCCTGGGCCAAGGAGGGAACAGGGAGAGTGGGCATTTTTTAGTGCCTCCGGTGCAGATACTGTAGCACAAGAGCAATAAGCAGACTGTGCACCCCATGACTTCCCACCTTCATTGCTCCCTAACAAAAGGGACTTGCTGGCTTCAGTGGCAGGCCCCTAATGCAGCCTTCTCATCCCTATCTGAACACTATGGCTATGGCCCAGCATTCTTCTGAGAGCCCAGCTCTCAGAAACCAGTGACAAATCTTTCATAGTTGCTGCTACCACTGCCTCTGCCCCACCACCCCAGGTCAGGGAGGCAATGGGGAGGCCTGGTACCTTTATGTGCCCCTAACAGTGAAATCCAGCACTACATCTGCAGGAAGGAAGTATGAGCAGACCACACACCCCACAGCTGCCAGTCTTCATTGTCCAGCTGAGGGGACCAGCCCTCCCCAGTGAAAGGCCCACAGCACAGCCATCCTGCTCCTGCCTAAACATTTCAAGTGCAGCCCAGAGCCCTTCTGAAAGCCCAGCCCCCACAGCCCTGTGATCTGCTCTCAGGCACATCTCCCACCACCTGAGCATTTTGCCTACCTCTGCCCAAGAGTTCTGCTAGAGACCCAGAAACTAGTCCACCTGTCCCCACCTCAGCCAGCACCTGAACTCTGGGCTAACGTGACCCTGGTCCAGCCCCTTCCTGACTCATACACACCATCCAGTGGGCTGTCTAGGGCCCTGGAAAGTAGGAAACTACCAGCCCATTCCAACACTGCTGGCACCTGCTGGCACCTGACCACTTCCCTCAGGGGCTGAGGTTGGGCTTATCCAACCAGTCAACAACACCACAATTAACACCCATCTGCATGGACCAAAAGACAGAAGCCCTCCCTAGAGAAAGCAGCAGTATTTTTGCAGCAGGTGAGCCATAAAGCTATCTATATCATGCTGAGTGAAGAAGTTCCACCCCAAAACCACTCCCATGGAGAGATTCAAGGACAGCCAATTATTTTCCAAGGTTCTCAGCTATACAGATTTCTAGAGATAGGATGCAGTGTGCATCTGAACTGAAAGTCATGAACCCTGAGACACAGATGTGATAGAGATACAGATTGCATTCCTGCCTATCTAGGAGATTGAGCCAGTGAGGCCCCCTCACTCCCCTCCCCACAGAGACCTCACCACTTTTCCCAAGGGTCTTCCCCCAGCCACCCTCCTTAGGGCTGGTGACTGCACTTGTCATTGGGGAATTTGTGGCCAAGCCAAAGGGTCCAGCTCCACCCAGCTGTGTCCTCTGCTCTGCTGAACAGGAAGCTCAGGACACCAGGCACTCCATTGTCCAGCCCGTCACCTGAAACAACAGAAAGCACCTCACAGTAAACAAAGATTCCATACATACCCAACTGCTTGTGGTGCACTTGGCTCTGATTTTTGTCAATCAGACAAAAATAAGGGAAAAAAATTTAAAGAATAACCAAAACCTTTAGGAAACATGGGATTATGTAAAGTGACCAAACCTATGACTTACTGGCATTCCTGAGAGAGAAGAAAACATAAGCAACTTGGAAAACATATTTAAGAGAATAATTTAAGAAAATGTTCTTAATATTGCTAGAGAGGTAGACATCCAGATATAAGAAACCCATAGAACACCTGTGAGACACTATACATAATGAAAATTACCAAGGCATATAGTCATCAGACTATCCAAGGTCAACACTAAAGAAAAAAATCTTAAAGGCAGCTGGAGAAAAGGGTCACATCACCTACAAAATAATACCAATCAGACTAACAGTAGAGTTTTCAACAGAAACCCTGCATCCAGATAATATTGGAGGCCTATTTTTTGCTTCTTTAAAGAAAAAAAAGTACCACCCAATAATTTTACATCCTACCAAACTAAGCTTCATAAATAAAGGAGCAATAAAGTCTTTCCCAGACAAGTAATTGCTAGAGAATTTGTTACCACAAGACCAGTCCTACAAGAAATGCTCAAAGAAATGTTGGTTCTTTAAAAAAAATAATAAGCAAAATTGACTGATACCTAGCTAGACTAACCCACTCCCCACCCCCGCAAAAAAGAGAAAAAAATTAAATGAGTACAATCAGGAGTGATAAAGATGACATCACAACTGACAACTGACACACTGATGATCAGAGACTATTATGAACACCTCTATGCACAAAAACTAGAAAATCTAGAAGTGAAAAAAATTCCTAGAAACATATAACTTCCCATGATGGAACTAAGAAAAAAACAAAAGCCCTGAACAGACCAATAATGAATAATGAAATCAAATCATTAATTTTAAAAAGTCCTTCTTAAAAAATTCCAGGACCAGATATATTCACTGCCAAAATTTTATTAGATATACAAAGAACACCTGGTACCAATCTTACTGAAACAATTCCAAAAAATCAAAGAGGTTAAATTCCTTCCTAACTCTTTCTACTCAGTGTCACCCTGATACAAAATCTGACAAGAACACAACACAAAAAAGAAAATTACAGGCCAATATCCCTAATGAACACAGATACAAAAATCCTCATCAAAATAGTAGCAAACTGAATCCAACAGCATATCAAAAAGATAAATCTCCATAATCAAGTGTGCTTAATTCCAGCGATGCAGTGCCTCCCAACTGTTGATTGGATAAAGAAAATTTTGTATATTTTTATATATATAAATATATAATTATTTCTGTCTATTCTTTCTGAATGATGAAATACACAAATCTGGAATAATACAGATAAAATCCAGGCCCTCATATCAATGATTGGATCCTGGTGGCAGGGGACAAGGTAGCATTGGGGCATAAGGAAATGTTATAGAAGGACACTGGCCCAATCCCACTCACTGCACTTGGAGCTAAGAGAATAAATGTTTGCAGATTTAGCCACCTTCACACTTTCTGCACTCATACTTCCTAAGTTAAACAGAAGCAATCAGAAGGCGTCTTGAATAAAAGCCAGCATCTCTATGCCTTACCAGAATCAGGGCCTAAGTACTTAGTGTTCCCTGCTGATACCAGGAATTAACTGCTCTAACTCCTAGCTAGTGACAACCCCTTTACTTTTGCATGAGATCACTGCCCTTCTCGCCTGTTCACTAATGGAGTTCAGCGCTTCTCCTCTTCTGTGTCATCACTTTGTCCCTCTCTAGTGGATCATTCATAAACCTGATATTATTTCTTTCATATTAAAAAATAAATAACAAATAAAATCAAAGAGCTCGCTTCAAACTGATTCCCCTTTCAACCACTACTCGATTTTTTCTGCTCATCCTTTATTATGCAGTTAACAAAAATAATTGTATTTCCTTGCTGTTTCAAATTTCTGTCCTTTGATTTTCTTTTGGACCCTCTGCAATCAGTTCTGCCATGCCCACCACTCTTGTCAAACTCACTGGTGACCTCTAGGTTGCTAAAACCAATAGTCAATTCTTAGCATTTTACTTGACCTTTTAAAAAAAATCTACACACATTCATTTAGTGTTCTAATTCCACATCATGGGTTTAGATACTATCATTATGCTGATAACACTCATATTTAGAGCTCCAGCCTCAATCTCTTCTTTGACTTCAAGACTCTTATATCTGATTACCAGAAGATCTCTCTACTTGGATGCCCAAGAGGCAGCTCAAACTCAGCAGGTAAAAAGCTGAAGTGAGGACTCCATGTTTGGGTCACCTTCCATGAACACTCTCTTGTGGAAGCTGCTTTCCCTCTCCTAAACTCCATCTCTCTCTTTCTCTCTCTCTCTCTCTCTCTCTCTGTTCCCTACCACTCAGTGTGGAAGCTCTCTTTCCCCTCCTGGATTCCATCTTTCTGGATTCTCTCACTCACTGTGAGAGGAGCTTTCCTTCTCTGGTTTTCCCCCTCTGGGAACCCTTCTCACTCAGTGTGAGAGTGACTTTTCTTTCTCTCACTCAGTGTGAGAGTTAACTGTTTCTTTCTCTCTCCTTCTCCTGTTTCTCTCTCTCTCTCTCTCTCTCTCTCTCTGAATAAGTCACTTTCTACAAACAAAATAAAACAAAAAAGCTGAAGTGATCTTCCCCATCACCCACAACTTCCCAGTTTTCTCTAGTCAATGAGTGGCAGTTCCACCCTTCCAGTGGGTCAGCCCCAAAAGTTCAGCCTCATCTTTAACTTCCCTGCTTCTCTCACTTCTCATCCCAATATGTCAGCAAATGCTTATAGATCTCCTCAAAAATATACTCAGAATCTTATCCCTTTACCCATCTTCTTTGTTACCACCCTAGTCCAAAACAACAATCATTTCTCACCTGGAAACTTTCCATAGGCTCCTTAATAGGTCTTCTTACTTGCACTCCGGCTGGCTTACAACCTAATTGCAATATTTTATCCAGAATAAACCTATTGAAAGAAAAGTCAGCTTAAGCCACTCCATCCGAGTTAGAGAAGCCATGAGTGTTTTACAATGACTTGCAAGATACAAGGCCAAGTACATGCTGCTCCCACACTCTCTCTGTCTCCTCTCTCACTGCTCCCACCTCACTCCACCCTACCACAGTGCCCCTTGCTGGTCTGCAGACGCACACAGCATGCTGCAGGGTCACAGCTTTTGCAACCTCTATTCTCTCTGCCTGGACCATCCATTCTTCAATATCACTCACTCCCTTGCATTGTGACATCATTGCTCAAATGCTATTTCCTAGAATCATTTTTCCTTGCTACCCTATTGAAAACCGGCTCCTTGCCCACATCATTCAGTGTCCACGTTTCCACTTAGCTCTTATCTACCCAATCTGTGATTTTCTTCTTTATATACATTTTCACAATCCATCTCTATTCACTTAAATGTAAGCTCCATGAGGACAGAGATTTCTGTTTTTATCACTGCTTTGCCCCCAACTCCTGGGATAATGCATGACACATGGATAAGAACAAGAAGAAATTCATTTAAAAATAATCAGTATTGGATAAATTAATGCCTCAATCCTTTGCTATTTACTTCTATATTTCTAGCCTTCTAGTCTAACATTTTTTCCTAAAAATCTCTTAACATTTTCCTGGATATTTCTGGCATCTTTTGAAATGCAAACTATTAGAAGCTGATAATTGCTTAAAATCCATTTACTGATTCCTGCTCCTTGCAGGAAACTGATCACTGGTGTCGGTTCCAATTTTAAATGGAAATGATTTTTCTTCCACGAAGATGGCGCTGTTGATGAGGACCTAGGAAGATGCTAAACAGCCTGCTTACCTCTGCAGTTCTAGAAGTGTTCCCACATTCCAGTGCCTTCAGACACATCCCGAAATTATTTACACTGGTTCTCAGTCACCTTTGGAACAACTCTGAAATCTTTTCCAAATATAGCAAACACACATATACACACAGAGAGAAAATTACAGTATCAAAATGACATCATACTTCTCAAGAAATTCCATCGGAATCTGGTAGCAGGTGTTTCCCATAGAGCCTGCGGCTTTGCATCCACAGTTTTAAGTTCTATTGTTCCTTCACTCACAGCCCACGAAAGAGTCTATAAAATTTCACGGCAATTGCCCATAAAAACTTTCCTCACCCAAATTAAGAGTAAGTAAGGCAGTTGCCCCACTTAAGAATGTAATTATCAAGTTAAAATTTTATTAATATGGCCTAATTTCCATTCCCCAGTGGTCACATATCATTTTATTACATGGCGTTATTCTTCTTTCTTTTCCTTTGTTGGCAAAGGAAAGGCCAAGTTTAAATACACCCATTTATGGGAACACAAAACCCAGCTCTCACCTCCCACAGTGTCCTCAGCTGTAACCTGTCATTGAGCTTCCCTCCCCTTGCGGCATCTTTTGCTGCTGGATTTACCAGAGAGTTTCTCTGCCCATGGAAGAGAAAAGCTTTCAGGAATCAAGCCCTAACACATGCCCCTCACTTTAGTACAAAGACATTTCTAGAATGTGTTCTGCTGCGTAAACACAGAAATGCCCCCAGAGAAGTCCATCCTGCCACTTCTCTCCATTTGGCCAGGTGTCACTGTCAGCACCTAGTCTGACTTCACCCACATCAAAGCTAGGAAATCTGCTGCAGGTTGGAGATCCTTCAACCCCCTTCCAGAAATGTAATGAGAAGACATTATCCTGAATGTGAGGACATAAACACATTTTAATTAAGTGTGAACTCTTAAAAAGTTCCTTCATAAGTTTTAAACAAAGTTCCAGTCATACCAATTTAAATTTCTGAACAGATGCAATTTGGTCAATGTATTTGCTATAATAAAAGGAAATGGAAATTATGAGAGGTGAAACAGTCCAGGCACAGAAAGACAAACACCACATCATCTCACTTATATGTGCAATGTAGAAAAGCCAACCTCATAGAAGCAGACAGTAGAATAGTGGTCACCAGGGACTGGGGTGGGAGGAGGAACAGAGTCAGGGGAGACACTGCTCAAGGGGCACAAAGTTTCAGTTAGTCTGGAGGAGTAAGTTTTAGTGAGCTATTGCTCTGCACAGTAACCACAGTTAATAATAATCTACTACTACATGTTTCAAAATTGCTAAAAGATTTTTGACATTCTCACCACCAAAAATAAGTTGGCAGGGAGTGGATACGTTAATTAGGTTGATTGTTTTGGTGTATACATAGACCAAAACATTACACTGTACCATATAAATATACTCAAAATTTGTCAATTAAAATCAATCACCAGTCAAGTCTACTAAAAGTGCGATGAAAAAAATAAGTATTGAAAAAAATCTATCTTGACACACCATAGAAGGGAGAGTTGACCAGAGGCCAACTACCTTGTTCTCCTGACTGCTGCGCTGCCCAGCCTCCTGCCCCCATATGGAGGGAAAAGGCCAACACCAAGAGGTGCTCTACTGCCGTGTACTCTCAATGGCTACAGCGCCTCCAGCTTAGGGAACAGCCTCTGTGACCACAATGACTCATCCTGCCCGCATCGCTCAATGCTCAGGCTTTGGCCTTGGGCTGAATTTCCCTTGATTCAGTGGACTATGTCGTTTGTCTGCTGTGCACGCCTGCAGCTCTCTCAGTAGTGGCCACCTTTCTCCTCACAGCCTTGTATGCTCTCCTTGGAGGTGGGGTCAAGATCCTTTATTCTCCCCATTGACGCACCCTCTTTCCTCCCTCATAAACCTCCATTCTTTTAAAGTTCAAGTCATTGGACTTTACCTTCAATGCCCTTTATAGTTATGGTCAACTGCTGACCTCATAGTCACTCTTCCTCAGGGCCTGGATCACTGTCTTCCCTTTCCTCATCAATTACATTATCATTATTATATACACATAACTAATCCAACCAGCAACCTAATCTTCCCTTCCAAAGCATTTCAATCACACACCCTCCAGACCTGATTGCCACCAGTGACTACCCCACCTTCGAACGATCTCTTTTATGCACCCCTCCCTATCTTGCCTTCCCCTCCTGTCTTTCCAGCTCACTGATTTGGTATTGCCACTACTGACATTCTCTAATCTTGCTGAAACCTGGAATCTTTGTTCATCACTGCGCTTATATGTTCACCTCCCTCCTTGCCCAACTTGAAGCCTGTAGTAAAACGCATTTATCAAAATCTTTGGTAAGCCTTCTGAATCTCCTGGTGATCCAGGAGTGCTGGGAAGGGAAGAGCATGGTCCCTTTAAATGATAGGGAAGACAGAAATGAAGTGTTGGGTAGAGAAAGGTGAGTCCCTGGCTAGGGCTCCACCCCCACAAACCTAGGTGAGGACAGGTACTTCTTCCTTTACGCCCAAATGTTGCATTTTCCAAGACCACCCTGGCCTGCCATGCCCCATCCTGAGCCTATGATAACCCCAGCAAGGCAGAAACAGAAGCAGCTGGAGGTCTTGAGGAACACATCAGCAGGAGAAGACACAAATGGCTAGTCGTTGAGAGCACAGAGGCAGAAGAACATGCCCACAGGCACCAGCGGGCCGCCAGGCCATCGACAGGTGGAATGATGCAGAGTTTGACCCCAGCCACAGAGTCTGAATGGAGCTGTCAGAGAAGAGCAGGGGCACCAAGCAGCCTGACTCCAGGGGAAAACCATCTCCCTTCTGGCTTCTCCAATCTACTGAGAGTTACTTCTACTCAATAAAACGTTGTACTCATTTTCCAAGCCTACATGTGATCTGATTCTTCCAGTACACCAAGGCAAGAAATCCTGGGATACAGAAATCCTTCTGTCCTTGTGACAAAGAAGGGGGTCTAATTGAGCTGGTTAACACAAGCCGCCAACAGACGGATAAACCCAAAAAAGCACCCTGTAATGACACCCACTGGGGCTTCAGTGTAAACATTCACACCTAGACACTGCCGTGGGGTCGGAGTCCCACAGCCTGCCCGCCTGTATGCTTCCCTAGAGGTTTGAGCAGCAGGGCACTGAAGAAGCGAGCCACACCCATCGCACACCCTGCGAGGAGGACAAGGAAACCTTTCCCATGTCACTGGCACCTCTCTCAATCCATATACTCACTTGGAGAAAAGACATATTGCTATCCGCATATCTTCCTCCTTCACATGCACACCCACACAGCTAAACCAGGAGTCAGCAAACTGTAACCTTTGACCAAATGTGAAACACTGCCTGCTTTTATAAGTTTTAATTGGAATACAGCCACATTTATTAATTTCTGTGTTATCTATTGCTACTTTCATGCTACAATGGCAGAGTTGAGTAGTGAGATGAAAACTGTATGGTTCAAAAAGCCTAAAATACTTTACTATCTAACCCATTACAGAAGAAATTTGCCTGAGCTATTTATGCCCCAATGTTTTAATCATTCTTAAAAAAAAAAAAAAAAAAAAAGTCTACAACCATGCTACTGTCCTCACTTTTCGTTTATCTCCTCAAGTCTCAAGTTAACGCCCAACTTCAGTCATGACTACTTCACATCCTAGTAAGATATGTTCCCACTCTCACCTACTGTCCTAGCCTCAAAATAGAGAAAGAAAAAGAAAATATTTATCATCAAATAAAACGAATCGCATCTTTCCATCATCTAATCCACCTCCTCACCTGCATGCCTACATCCTTTCTCTCTCTTTCTCTCTCTGTCTTCTCCCACTTTGCAGATCATGCATTAATATTGCCCAGCTTTAAAAAAAAAAAAAAATACTTCATTTGACCATGCCTCCTTTTCCAGCTCTTTCCCATTTCTCTGTTTATCTGCATAGGAAATTTTCACACTCACCGTATCCACTTTCCATCTTCTATTACCTCTCCAGCACTCGACTGAGATGTTTCTATCAGGGTCACTTAAACCATTTATACCATAAACTCAACAGTTTATGCTGAGTTCTCATTTTATAAGGCTTCTCAAGCAGCACTGGATGAAGTTGACAATAAAGTCCTTCAAACACTTTCTTCTCCTGGATCCTAGGACTGCATACTCTCCTGGATTTCCTCCTACCTCAAGTACAGCTCCATCTGAGTCTTTCTGTGGTCCCATCCACTGCTAGATCTCTAAATGTTAACAAACCCCGGAGATTTGTCCCTGGCCTTTTCATTTTCCCTTTTCTCCTTCTCTCTTCTCTCCCTAGATGAGCTCATTCAGTCTTGTTGGTCTAAGTGCCATCTCTAGGCTGCTGACTCCCAAGTCTATAACTCCAGCCTCAGTTTCCACCTTCAGCCAAATATCCAAGTGTCAAATCAGCACCTTCATTTAGACATGTAATGGTCTCTCTGAAATAGCCTAGACAAACATTAACTTCCACACCCACCCTCCTCATTCCAGTCTTTCCAGAGAATGTTTGACCATAAACTCAGCTCCTTGAGCTAAAGAACTAATAGGTATCCTTGATCTTTCTTTCCCTCACAATTCACATCCAAACCATGGGGTAAATCCTACTGGTTTAACTTTACAGAAGAGCAGAAGTCACATCACTATTCACCATCTCCATTGCTACATCTTAGAATCAGCCACCAGCATCTTCTATCTGGACTAAGGCAGCAGTCTCCTGATTCCAAACTTGTTTCTCTACAGTCCATTCTTCATGCACAGCCAGAATGACATTTCTAAATTCTAAGATAGCACCGCCCTCACACTGAAACATTCCAGTAGCTTTTAATTGTTATTAAAATGAAACCAATCTCTTCACTATACACAGCCAAAAGATACTGTGGTACTGCAACCCTATCTACCTCTCCAAAATCCTCCCCCTCCCCTCACTCCCTTGTTCATTGTCCACAGCCAGTGGCCTTACGTCTATCCTTCCAAGCTGTCACATGCATCTCATCAAGATCTTCTCCATGGAATGTGTCTCGGTCAGCTCTTCCAATGGCTATTTCTTTCTCAGATGCCACTCTTCAGAGAAGCCCGCCTGATGGCCTGAGCTCTCTTCTATTGTACCACTAATTTTTGTTTCCTTCATAGCACTTATCAGTTTCTTAAATTATTTAATTTATATGCATAGAAATGTTTGCACATATTTGCATGTTTATTTTCTCACAAAATTAGTGTATAGCTTCTTAAGGGCAAAGAGTTGGTTATTCTTCCACCATCTGTCCCACAGCTAACCTAGCAATCTGAAACAGAGAAAGCTCTCAATAAATACTAGTCTGACTGCCTGACAAGTATAATTAAATAAAAGGTAAAGTTTGTCATTTAGCACCTGATCCTAAGGAAGCTACTATTTATACGATTTTATGTTGAAGTGATGTTTGAATTTTCTAATTTTTTTGGCCCATGTGTAGAGATTTTGCAGCTTTGAAAAAGCACAGAATCATACTCTCTCAGGTTGTGAAGACCCAAGAGGAAAATCACATATATAAAGTGAAATTTACTCAGCATACCCACATATTCATCCCAACCAGGGGCAGGCCCTCACATGTACAGATACACTTAACACCCCTGAAAGCTGATTTTCCCCACTGAGCCACAGTAACTGTTTAAGAAATACCAGTTCCTTAAACAAATGGACCATGTAATTACTGATTCGCAGGGCATTTATCATTCCTATGGCTGTGAACTTCCCTAACCCAATATTCTTCTCCATATTACTTTTTCTCCTGCACTTAAAAGCAAAAGCAAAAATTATGTTTATGGAAATAAAAGTTAACAGTTTTAAAAGGTCCTAACTTGGCCTCATTTCCATGTTACTAGAGCCATAGCTTCCCAAGAGACAAGGGGAAACAGTTGTCACCTGAAGCTTCTTCCTGCCCACAATACCACATCAGGCTCAAAGGTAGGGATACACTTCTCTACAGCTCCATCTATAGCATCATTTTTGTTCTGAGGGCTCCAGGACCTGAACTTTTCTGTCCCAGTATCTGGGCAATGCCCAAATCTTCCCACATTGTTGAATCGGTCCCAACAGCTTACAGTCCAGCAATTCCTGGACTTTATATACTCCAACTGGTCTGTGGTTAGTAGCACTCACTTTCTGGAAGGCATGGGTGCAAACACCACACATACACACACAGACACACACACACATTCATCATATTCTACACAAATTATTTTTTTAAAAAATAGAGTCAGGATCTCCCTCTGCTGCCCTGGCTGGAGTACAGTGGTGTTACCACTGCAGCCTCGTCCTCCTGGCCTCAAACGAACCTCCCACCTGAGCTTCTGGGACTACAGACATGCGCTGCCATGCCCAGCTAATCTACACAAATTCTTTAGGCCTTCTTCTGCCATTTCTCCAATTGGAAGAGGCCTCCAGTTCACTCAGATCAGACCAGAATAAAGACAAATTCCAGAATTGTACCAAAGCTGTAAGGGGATGGCAATAAGCCATTAATTGGGCTACCTCTCTCTCCAAAAGTTCCACTGCTCTTAGCACAAACCATGCTACCTTTTCTGTGAGCTTTTCCAACGTCAGTTAATCACGTTGTGGGAATAACAATCCATTCAAGACAGAGCAGAGATCCTGAAGCCAAAATCCAGGAATACATTTTGCAGCCTCTTCTCTCCTTTGACTCTCTCTGTTAGCTCTGCTGGCAGATTGTATTTTCTAAATATGGCCATAACAATGTCTTCCATTCCACGTGCTCTTCTTACCATGTGCTTTTGACACCACTCCCACCAAGAACTGACATCTACATTCCCTCTCCTTGAATGAAGTTGGGCCCCTGTTACTTATTCCACAAGTCAAATGTGGCAAAAGTGACGTTGCAGAGGCAAAGTCACCAAAGGTGATGAAGCTGTGCCTGGTTCTTTGGGACACCCACTCATGTAACCCAACCACCATACTGTGAGGAAACCAAAGCAGCCTGAGGAGGTGCCTATGAAAAGAGGCCTACAGAGAAAGGATGCAAGGCCCTAGCCCTGAGCACCACGGAGCTCCCAGTCGACAGCCATCAGCAGCTCGCCAGCCACGAGGGAGCCACCTCAGAGGTGGAAAATCCAGCTGTGGTCCCACCCCAATGGGTGGTGATTCAACAAACACAAGCCTCCCCCTACTATCTCCACTCAAGCTGCAGGTTTTTGAGCTACATAAATTATCGTTATTTTGAGCCACTATACTTGGGGCTGACTTGCTACACAGCGACAGCCAAAACAGCTGCTGCCTCTCCCACTGCAGGCACATTCTCTTCCCCACAAAGCTGAGCTGGTGCCTTCTTTATCCCCTCTCTCAGTCATACACGAGGATGTTTCAGCCAGCTCGCTTACTCAGTCAATACATCACTTGTCTTTCACTGATGAAGCCTGGCTCTGCTGCTTACTCATTTCTACTCCTGCCCTTCATGTCTACAACCACAGCTGCTCTACTCCCTTCTCAGGAACCCGCCCTTGTCTATTTCCACACTCAAAGTAGCTATCGGGTTTATGTAAGAACTTACAACTGATGCCATCCTCAGCAGAGGCTGGAAGAGAGAGCCATCTTCAAAATGGGAAGGGTTCTTGACAGTTACAAATGCAGAAGCTAAAAACAAAAATGTCGGGAAGAAAGCAGTGTTAATCATTAGCAATGCATCAGAAGCTGGGAATATAACACAGACTCAAACTGATTCCAAGCAATCAAATCTAAGCCAGGTTACCAGCAGGGGTTCAGGGTCAAATGAAGTGAAGAAATGCTTGCAAAGGGTGGGGGGATCAGAATAATGTTCTCCTGGTAATCTGCTCATCAGAAGCGATCTACAGTCACAATTGCTATGTACGGTGACAATTATTAGGGTCACTCCTCACAACTTGTTATATTCGGTAACCTTACTAACAACAACTATAGTTAATCAAAAAAGGTTTGCTCTCAATTGGCCCATCTGTGTTCTAGTAATCATACTTTCACTACAGATGTTCACAGATCATTGTTTGTTTATGTGTGTGTGTGTGTGTGTGTGTGTCTGTGTGTGAGAAACAGAGAGAGAAAGAGAGAGAGCAAGCCTATCCTATAGTGAGGGTCACCATTTGGTTAATATTAAAGAGATAAGACACACTGATCTGCCCCTCCAAAGCACGGGCCATGATGTCAGACCCAGGTTCTGCCACTCATCAGCTCTGTGATCTTGAGCTACTTACTGAGTCTTTCTGAGCTTCTATAACTTAGTTTATGAAATATGAGTAATAATAGCAGTTCTCATTCTCAAAGGGTTTTTTAAGAGTAAATAAATTAACAGGATTCAAATACTAAGCCCCTCTAGGAGGTGATTAATATGTTTTGAATTCCCTCCTTCTTTCCATGAGTAAGATGTAGGCGAGCCTGCCCAGGGCTGTGGAACTAAGCCATTGTCCTTAGACATTATTTGAAGCTTAACCCAGGCATGCCCTGACTTATGGGTTTGATCCAATTAGTCACTTATGGGCTATAGCTTTAGGGGTCCTGACACCATGCTACAAACTCTCATCAGAAATTTCTCTCCTTTCCTATTTTCCCTGATGGCTGCAATCTTATTTTATCACCAAACAAAACCACATTCTCCTTCTTGGCCATGTCTAAAACAATGAGTTTGCTATAAAGCCTCTTGAAATACATTCCCACAAAAGCAAACCCACACCAAAGTCAGGGCCTGATTTGACTCAATGACAGGGACGTTCTTAATGAAAGTCAAGCCACAATGCCTTCAGAGAGTCTTTTTCAGTAGCAGCACAGCAGGAAAGAGACTGGGTTAATCCTCTATATGGCTCCTGATTTTCTGAGCTTTAAAGCATAGCAATGTTAAAAATAGCCCATTTCCTCATATTCTCACATAGGCATTCCCTTTTAAACCAGCTCTTTTCCATAAATGTTTCATCTCTAGGGACATATATGGAAGGTAAGCCAGGAACACTCTGATATAATCTTGACTTTCTTTATCTCCTGAGTATTATAGCCACATTCTGCAGGTATTGGGACAGGACCATCCTATACAAGTTCTCTTCTTGAAAGAGAGCAATTATATCTTAAAGTAAACATCATATAAAATGGAAAATAGAAATGCGATTTGTCCCTGGCAGTATGCGGGACTCAAGCCTGGACCTTAATAAGGAATCTCTTTAACCCCGGCCTTACATAAGAAAGAAATCCAAAGGTCAGTTCAGATGGTGCTTTTTATTCAGGGAAACCCTCCACAATGGGAGACTTTCTGGAGAAACTGACAGCTTGTGCTCCATGGAACAATGATAAGACCCTCCAACAGGAAAGCTGCCCACGGTTGTAAAAACAGCAGCCCTTTGGTGTAAATTTCTCCTAGATTGAAACTCTAGGTTCTTCAGCGACTAGCTAAGTCATTGGAGGAAACTCAAAATTCACATCAGTAGAATGAAGAGGACTTGAGTGGACCCTGAGATCTAGAGACAGAAATGAGACTCCAAATCACTAGGAAGCCATGCTTGGGAAACTCCCTCCAGAAACAGCAAGAGCCTTAAGAAAAGAAACTGGAAAAAACAACAGCTTATGGGTCAGTAAGGCGTACAATAAGAAGGAAGGTGTTCTAGAAGCCTGGGTGAAGGTTTGCAACTGGAAAGGAGAGAAGAACACAGGAACTGTATTAATGAATATAATTTGGATTTCTGGAGCAAAACTTAATATAATAAAACTGTAAGCTCTTAGCCAGGGTGACACTTAACTTCCAAGCCAGCTGGTCTCCACAAGACGATGTTAAGCTGAAAAAGGAGGAAATGGCTTCAGTAATCAGAGAACCTTGTCTTTGCTAATGTACCTGTGTGTATGCGCGTGCGCATGCACACACACAGACACACACATGCACACACACACACACAAGGACACACACCATGAAAAAGTTCAGAGTTTTTTCTCTCATAAACACAACTGTGCTGCCCTTTCCTTCCCTGTTGCTGAATTCAGATAATCGACATGATAGCCTTATCCCATGTTTGAGAATATTTTAAAGCCCTTGAACCTTAAATTCCAATGTTTATGTATCCTTTTGACAGTTCTCTATGTCAATGTGAAAAAAATTAAATTTAAAATTTAAAAAACCCTGCAATGAAGGATAAACTCGTGATAACCATTTGGACTGCCCTCTAGTGTCCAGCGTCTTGCAAAACCCACCCCCGCCTTGGAGAAGGAAGCAGGGAATCATCCATGTAAAGCCTTGATTCCGAGCGGGTCTTAAATACTATTCTGTCCATCTTCAGACTGTTTTAGTTATAGGTAATGGAATTGTTGTTTTTGGTCACCCCAAAGGCAGAACATTCAATCTAAAAATCCAAGTACACTATGGGGAGATAAGTCTTTTCAATGGTTATTGGTCTAAGACCAAAAGAGAAATATCTAAATAAACTCATGAAACAAGCCCCTACAGAAGAAAGCAGCTAGGACTTTTAAACTGTGGCCATGATTTATTCAAATAAATCCACTGATTCAGGTAATAAACAATATTGCTATCAACATCCATAAAGCAAAACACATAACATATTAGGAGAACTTAAAATAGTACAGGAAATATGCTTACATGCTATCCCAAAGTTTAACAATAAGAAACGTCAGTCAGGAACATTGAGATAGAACAGTGTGACCTACACGAAAGATACTGAATTGGAAAGAGGGGTGGCAGATGGTGAAGGAAGTGATCAAAAGTGTCACCTTAGACTTTCTTCTGACCACCAAGTAGAAATGGTTAGTGAAGCAGAAATTACAAGAACTTGAAAGAATATTATCATATTACTCCGTGGTAGCAAAAAGAGACAGTTGGGCAAAAGTGAATGTATATGCTACTTTTTGGAAGGCATATTTCAGAAATTTAAGAGAAAAAATAGGCAGGATTATAAACCATGATACTTTGGGAAGGAAGATAATTTTCAAAACTACAATTCTGTGTTGCATTTGTAAATGACCCTGGTGAGAAAGGGGAGCTGCGTGCTCAACATAACGGTCATACTTAAGACCCCCCAGTGACTAAGACAGAACAGCATAGTGCCTAAGAGCCTGGTCCTGGACTTGCCAAAAGCATTTAACCCCAGCCCCACCACTTCGCAGCTGGGATCTTGGGCCTGTTTACTAATCTCTCTGCATTAGAGATGTTTAATCCATAAAAATGGAGTGGTAACAGGATTTATTCCATGGGATTACTGTGATGATTCAATAAGACAATATACTTAAAGTGCCTGGCACCTCGTGAAAGCTCAGTAAAATGGGGCCTATCATTATCTTTAAGTAACAGGTTTCATTCTAGGTAAAGGAGATATATGAATGAGGCTTGGTACCTGTCCTCAAGCAACTGTCTGCTATTTTAAATAACTAAAATGCAATAGGTAATGATTAGTACAACATAGTTATAGCTGCTTCAAACTCTACCCAGAATCAGATGGGGAATAAGTAAATCATTTCACCAGTTAACTAACAAAATTGTTATCTAAAGGAAATATTGGCCCTGCCCACTGGGCAGTAATCAATTCAAATTGTAAAAGAAAACAGTCAAAAATGGAAAGGAGGCACATGGTGGCAGAGACATGAAAGACGTGAACTATGGTGAGCTGTGGTTTATGAAAACACTGAGACTCCCAGGAAAGGAGAGCTGGAGACGTCCAAGAGATAAACTTGGGATCAACTGTGTAATACTGATGGAGAAAGGAAAGTGAATTCCCTTACATTCCATTGGCTTCTTCAAGCGCCTGGTATTTGGACTGAAAAGAATAGGACTGAACCACTGTGAGAGAATTAGAGCCTTAAATTTATTAGGAGATGGTAAAAACATCCATTTTCTCTTAGTGTTTTCAAATCTCTTGGCTGAGACATCAGAGCTCAAGGCACAATGAGAATTTGCAAATAAAATCAACAAGCTTGTGTCAATGGTCTTTGAGAAGTTAATGCAAAATGGAAAGTTTTTGATAGACTGAAAATGCACAAATGCTATTTCAATTTTCAAGGAGCAGAATTCTTCAAACCCGACAGGGGCTTGGCAAAGGCAGTGCGCTACTGAAAAAAAGTAATAAAGAAAGGAAGCCAGGAAGATGAAAAATAGTTCTAAGGACGAGGGATAAATCGGTGTCCAGTGCAAGAGTATAATAGACTATGGCTCAAAATTATTTGAGTGTGTGCCATATGACAGGTACAATTCTGGGTACTTTTATATATATTATCTTATTTAATTTCCCCATAGCCAGAGGTATCATTATGTCCACTGGTTAGAGATAAGGAAACTGACACGCAGGAAGAAGGATTAAAGAATGAAGAATCTGTGACCTATTTTAAAGCTAAAAACCACATATTCAAAATTCTGCCCTTGGAAGATGAGAACATTCTGGAAAAATAGAAACAGTTCAAATTCTAAGAAGGAGTTGGGTGAATAAACTAGAGAGAAAATTACACTTGCCATGTCCAAGACAGCTTGGTAGTCAGTGAAGTTCTAAAAAGGATACCTTGTGGCAGATCCTTTTCATAATTTCTTTCCAGCCTACATACTTCTATTTCTAAGAACTACCACCCTACTCAGAGAGATGCACCTTTGAACTCCTATTTGATATAACTGATTGGACCCAATCTAGGCCAATAGACTTTTCCTCCCAGGAGTTAGGAATTGGTATTCTTAGTCAAATTCTGCTGCTCATTTGAACTAGAAAGTGATGAGAAACTCAGCTGGAAATGGCCACTTAAGGGCCTTATTCTTATGCACAAAAGAGAGAGAAATGCCTGGATAATAGACAAGCACAGAGGTAAAGAGAAGAGAGAAGAACGCTGGCTGCAGATCAGGTCTTGATTCTAGTCTCCCGGGGGGATGTACATATATTTCTTACTCTTGGATGCTCCTGAGATTTATTATAGATCCTCTTAAAACTTTACCTTTAGTGCTTCAAGTAACCTGGCCAAGTTTGGGGAAATAGCAACCGAAATGCCTGATTTAGATGATCATACATTGCTGTGACAGACATGCTTTCCTCTTGAAACATGAGTCTGGTACATGATGGAAAGTCTGATGCTATGACCCCAGCACTTGGACCGTGAATTTCTCTCACATCACCTGGGAGCAAGTTAAATCAAAAATGAAATGAACAGCACATATAGAAATTTTAGAGAGCTAAGGAAAACCTGAAGAACATTGCAATGTTTGTTATATTTCAATTATTGTCTACCTAAAGATCATAACTTTATAAAAGAAAGGGGTATGGAATGTCAAGAAAGGAGAAACTAGCATAAGACTCAATCTCCCAACTCTCAGTGACTTTACACAGAGAATAGCAAAAGGCAAAGGGAATTTTATAAGGATAGGAAAGAATGTGAGACAGTAGACTCACACTCAAAAACAGAATCAAAAATGATCATGGGGAGTATTGTCCAAAAGATGAAAACATCATCAAAAAAGGATGAAACTGAAAACTAAGAAGCCATCAGACATGACACAGAAAGCATTCTCAGATAAAAATAAGAGGCATGGAAGTTAAGATAGAAATATATTATCATTCCAAAAAGATGGTTCTGAGGGAATTTATATAAGGCCTTTTTTCTCTTAAAATATCCATGACATTTTCTGTCAAAGGGTAGGAAAAAATCCACATTAACACCCAAAATGTTTGACAAGATTTTGAGCATATTTCATATTCTGCAGCAAATGTATAATCTCTCTGACAAGATTGGAGAGAATTAAAAGTTGGCACCAGCAGCCCACCCAAGCCTAGAACCCTGTACAGAAGTGACCGTAGATCAAGAGAATAATCTTCTCGGCCATTTCTGCGGCCAGCTCAGGGTGTACACTCTACCTACAGAGAAACAAAGGCCAAGGCTGACTGGACCCTCACAGGGATGAGCTCCAACTCAGACCTTGATCCAGTAGGGACCTGTTTCCTCTCAGCTGAGAGGCTGGAGGGGCAAATGTGCCAACTGGCCTGAGCCCCAATCCTAGCCCTAATACAGGGGTAGGAAGGACTCTGACAATTTGATAACAAAAGACAAATGCTTTTTGACCCTCACCTCAAATGGAAAGGAGCTCTTTCTCGTGAGCTCTATTCCATGTTTGCAAATATTTTATATCTGAAAAGTGGGAAGATAGAAATAATAAACTTCTTCCATTTGGCACAGACATCAAACCTCAAATTTAGAAGCAATATCGATGATCATTTCTTTCTGATTATGAAGGAAACTGAAACCAATCACTTTAGCAGCCCAGAGAAGCCAACATCACTCAACCCCAGTTGGACATGAAAGTTAAGAATGTTCCTTCAAGAATGTCCCAATCACAAATCCTGGACTTAGACAATTTAAACTCTTACCATAAATAAGCAATGAAAGCAGAACTGCAAAACAGCCTATCAGGAAACCTGATCTCTCAGAAAATTTGAACAAACATGAAAAATCTTAAAACCACAAGGAATTATTTATTTGGCACCTTTGAAAGAGGAACAGAATAAACTTGAATCTCACTATGGAACCATTTAAATTAGTATGGGAAGTGGTTAAAAATACAACTGATGTTGCAGAAAAATCAATTAGTAAGATAGAAAATAGATTTGAGAAACATACAGAATGTCAAAGAAATTAACACAGTGGAAAATAATATGAATAAGTATTTTTGTATCCACATTCTGCCTGGTTGTTCTGGCTGCTGACAATATAAACATGAAGAAACTATTTCCACCTGCTTCAAGGTGGTCACAGCTCAGTAAAGATAGAGAAATAAATACATAGCAATCTATATGTCATTAATTGATACCAACTCACTATCCCAAAGTCACAAAAATATAATTTTTTATAGTAGCCACAGATGGTATATAAAAAGAAAGATAAAAAACAAGACACATTAAGAATATTCTATTGTTTTAAAAAGAAAAAAATGTATAGGCTTTATTCTCATGATACTCACTAGTACATCCAAAAATCTGGAAATATTAGCATTAGTCTCCTAAATAAAAGGATAACAATTAGAATTGTTAACAATCTATTTTGAGAGAAAAGAAAAAACGTATAAAACTACATTTCACCATATGTGAGATAAAGCACAGCTACACACAGAGAGAAACATAGGTGCCTTCAATGTTTTTGCCATTTCAAATACTATGGTCCCATTAGGATATCGGGTAGTAAATATAAATAAAGTATTGGAAAACAGAAACACAGGAAATACTACAATGTGAATAAAAAAGACAATAGCAAATATAGTCAGGGGAAAAAGAAAAACTATTTTTAAAATTATAAAGACTTCTTTCATATCTTGATTGCAAAGGAATTCTTTACCTTGTTGAGAGGCAATATCATTTATATTAATATTATAAACTATTAAAGAAAAGTAAAGAAAATAAAAGGTCTTGGAACAAATGAATATCTTGAAAATATACAAAATGTTGAATTGTTGTCCTAAAAATTCAATAGAGGAATTACAGTTTGGGATACAATAGACTAAGTTTAGTACCCCCTGTCTCTCCCACTGAATGCAACTATAAAACCTAAACAAACACTAAAAAAGAAAAAATCTGAAATCCAGAATTAGGCACAAGCATGTAAAAATAACTCCAGGAAAAGCCCTCTAGTTCTGGTTCAATAAGCAGCAAAGGGATTTCTTAATGCCTAGAGAAAGTATGGAAATCTTCTTGGGTTCATTTTTTTTTTTTCTTCCACCTTCTTGGGTCCCAGGCCCTATGCAATCTCTTGGTCATGGCAGCAGAGAATCCAAGCTCTGAGGGAGGAAAACTGCGTTTTGCAATCCATGGATATTTGATCCCAAGAAGGGGAGTCAACCCCCTATTGATTTTATTTCTCCTTCTGTCTTTTTGCTGTTTGTCTCTGGATGCAGAAGCATATGTGGAGAAGCAACTAAATCCCCAGTTTTTTGGCACAATAATTAAGAATCGAGGCCCAGGAAACTACATGGAAAATAATAGGCAGGAAATCATAGAGAGGGAATAGCTGGGGAAAGAGACACCATAAAGTTGTTGTTAATGCATTTCTACTCTCACCCCAAAGCTGGCCATGGGTGGATCTGATTTAATCAATATAGCAAAGAATTTATGGATGGAACTCACAGATTATTGCTCAGGTCTCAGACTGGCCACTGGGTGGTACACACACACAGGACAACTACAAATAGCATTCAAAGACTTTGAAAACGGAATTAACTTTGGGACGGCAGTCCGCAGAAGGCAGGCTGGACTGTGTGCCCTAAACCTAAACGGGTTGATTGCTTGCTGAAACAAAAATAACATTTTCCATAAAAATTTTTGAAGACTCAGACCCTCATGACATAATATTCATGCCCAGGAAAAAATCCAAAACTACTCAGTATATGAAGAACCAGAAAACTATCACTTCACACAGGGCAAAAAAAAAAAAAAAAAAAAAAAATCAATAGATGCTAATGTTAAGATAACATATATTAAAAATATCTGACCAAAAAACTTAAAGCAATTGGCTAGGCATAGTGACTCACACCTGTAATCCCAATACTTTGGGAGGTTAAGGTATGAGGATTGCTTGAGGCCAAAAATTTGTGACCAGCCTGGACAACATAGGAAGACCCCATCTTAATTTTTAAAAAATCAACTGGATATGGTCATATATATCTATTGTCTTAGCTACTAGGAAATCTGGGGCAAGAGGATCCCTTGAGCCCAGAAGTTTGACGCTTCAGTGAGCTATGAACATAGCACTGCACTCTAGTCTAAGTGACAGTGGGAGACTCTGTCTCAAAAAATAAAAAAGAACTTAAAGCAGCTATTATAAAAATGTTCCACCTATTCGTGAAACAAATAAAAAATAGTTACAGCAAGAAATAGAATTGGACAGGAATATTAGAACGGAACAATACATAACTATAATTAGGGAAAAAAACTCACTGAAAGGTCTCAATATTTAAATGGATATGATAGAAGAAGGGATCAGTGAACTCAAAGATATTTTAATAAAAACTATCCAGTCAGAGTAAGACAGAAAAAATAGATTGAGAAAAATTAGCAGGGCTTTCAGAACATGTTGGATAATAAAAAGGTCTAACATTGTATCATTAGAGTTCCAAAAGGGATGAGAAAATAATGTAGACCTGAAAAAAAGTTTGAAGAATTAATAGCTGAAAATTTCCTGGTTAGCTAAAGACATAAACTTACTTAAAGATTCAAAATGTTCGACGAATCCCCAAGAGGGCAAACCCAAAGAAATCCATACTCTGTGACATATATGCAACCTGCTAAGAACAAAAGGCAATTAAAAACCTTTAAAAAGAGACAAGCAATGCATTACCTGTAGGAAAACAATTATTCAAATGACAATGAATTTTTTAATCAGAAAGCATGGAGTTCAGAAGAAAGTAGCACACATTTTTTAGGTGCTGAAAGGAAAGAACCATCAGCCTACATTCCTTTATTCAGTGAAAATATTCTTCAAAAAATAAAAGAGAAATAAGATAATCTCAAATAAAGAAAATCTAAGAGAATTCTTTGCCAGCAAACGTGCTTTAGAAAAATACTTTTAATGCAACTTTTTCAGATGGAAGCAAAATAATACCAGAAAGAAAAATGGAACATAAGGAATGAAAGAAGAAAACAAAATGGTAAATATCTAGGTAAATATGATAGACTATTTCCTCTTAGGATCCTTAAGATATGTTTCATGGTTGAAAGTTAAAATTATAACATTCAAAGTAGACTAAATATTTTATGATAAAGTTAAGTAATTCTCTAGAGCAATTACTAAAAACAATTTCAAGGAGATATAGTCAAAAACTCAGTGGGCAAGGAAAATAGAATACTAAAAAGTGTTCAAGAAGTACAAAAGAATGCAGAAAATAGAGAATGGAGATACAAAAATGAAGGGAGCAAACAAAACCAAATAATAAAATGGCAAAGTTGGATACAAATATATCAATAATTGTATTAAACGTAAATGATCTGAGCACACCAATTAAAATACAGAGCTCATTAGAATGGTTAGCAAAACATAATACAACTATACGTTGTCCACGTAAAAACTCACTTCAAATCTAATACTTCAGATAAGTTAAAAGGAAAAGGATAGAAAAAGGTATATCATACAAACTCTTACAAAAGAAGTTGAGTTGCTATA
Organism: Plecturocebus donacophilus; assembly: GCA_004027715.1. Taxonomy (NCBI): domain Eukaryota; kingdom Metazoa; phylum Chordata; class Mammalia; order Primates; family Pitheciidae; genus Plecturocebus; species Plecturocebus donacophilus. Next base: position 18,235 of record PVKP010018512.1, on the reverse strand, counting down.
TTCATATCAGACAACGTAGATTATCAACACAAAGAAATTTACCAGAAATAAAGAGAAACTTTACATAATTATGCAATGGTCAATTCACCATGAAGATGTAATAACCCTAACTGCGTATGCACCTAACAAGAAGCTCCAAAATACAGAGCATAAAAACTGAGAAAACTGAAGGAAAAATTGACAAGTTTACTGTTATAGATAGAGATTGTAATAGATTGACTATCAGAAAAAATTATAAAACTCGACAGTACCATAAATCAATAGGATCTAACCAACATTTATTGAACACTTCACCCAACAATAGTAGAAGTCACAGTCTTTTCAAGTTCACAAGAAACATTCACCAAAATATACCATATCCTGGATAGTAAAACAAATCTTAACAATCAGTTTTTTTTTTTTAAGTCAGAGGTCTAGCTATGTTTCCTACGCTGGTCTTGATCTTCTGTGCCTAAGCGATCCTCTTGCCTTGGCCTGCCAAACTGCTGGGATTACAGGAATGAGCCACTGCACCTAGCCAAATCTTAACAAATTTTAAAGAATTAGCATCACACAAAGTATATTCTGTGATTATAATGTAATTAAAGTAGAAGTCAAAATAGGGAAAAATCTCCCTGTTTTGAAAATTCCCTGTGTTTCAATAAACACTTGAAAATTAAAAAGTACACTTGTAAAGCCAGTCAGGCAACAAAAGAGTAAAAAGTAATAAGAATTTACTAAAGGGGTATGGTAGAGGGCACAAAGAGATCCCCTTGGTGCATAGACGCATAGGGAAGGCCTAAAACCAAAGGTGAAGCTGGAATAATGATAATATTTTTCTAGTATCCCAGTTTCCACTCTATGCACAAGATAAGATCAAAGTAATTTCAAGACAGTGGCACATTGAAGGTAACCAGAGCAAGTCAAACATACCTCAGTTCCTAAATATAACTGAACTGTTTACACTTCCATGAAAATATTAATCAAAAGAAAGATGGGTAAGCTACATTCCTATCAGGCAACACAGACTTAAGAACAAGGAATGTTACCAGGAATAAAGAGAGGCATTTCATAATAAGAAAGGGATCAGTCACAAAGACAACAGAACAATCCTAAATGTCTTTGTGGCTAAAAACAGAGTATCAAAATAAATAAAGAAAGAATTGATTAAACTAAAGGCTAAATTTTAAAATCCACAATTTTAGTGGCAGACATCAAAATATTCTCTTAGTGATCAATAGAAACAAAATCAGAATATACATTAGACTTGAAAACATTACAAATTAACTTGACCTAACTGACATTTAGAGCAATCATTCATGAACAACTACAGCATACACATTTTTTTCAAGTACACATGGAACATTTACCATGATAAATTATATTCCAGGTCATAAAACATACCTCAACAAATTTAAAATGATGAATGTCATATAAAGTATGTTCTCTTATAAAAACAAAACTACACTAGGAATCAATAGCAGAAGAATAACTAGAGATATCCAAATATTGAGAAATTTCAAAACATACTTTTACATAACCTGTAGACCAAAGACCAAGTCATAAGAGCAATTAGAAAGTATAACTTGAATGAAAATTAAAACATAGCATACATAAATTTGTAAGATGCCATACTTAGAAATAATTTTAGCATTAAATACTAATATTACAAAGGATGTATGCCATTTATTTGTTTATTGAATCTCATCTTCACATTTATTTTCAATGTACATTCTGTGATAATAGAAATAACTTAAGCATCTTTCCTTTAAATTCAGCACATTACACTCCCTCAGTAGAGGGCACTGGAGGGACATTGCAGGAAGAAGTCCCTCTCCTGGGAGGAAGACACTTTCCAGCTGCTGCAAGGGAGAAAGTAGGGAGCTGGGTCAAGTGTGTAGCTCAAGTGTACAGAGTTTACAAAGTCAAATGTATCACAGTAAAAAACAATCATAATGAAATAGAGACTGAAGGGAAAAAAGTCTCAATTTGCTGAAGACATGATTGTCTACATAGAAAATCCAAACGAATCTACAGAAAAGCTACTGGGAATGAAAAAGGACTCTAGTAAGATCATGGGGAAAAAGAGCAACATAAAAAACTTAATTGAACTTCAATATACTAATAATGAACAAATGGAATTTGAAATAACATTTAAAATAGCCTGAATCTAAATAAGGACAAGTTACGTAGGCTGAACATGAAAGACAATAATGAGAAAATTTGAAAAGATCTAAGTAAAGAAGTGAATAAAAGAACATACTATGTGCAGGATTGGAAGACTCAATATTGTTAAAATGTTGTTTTTCTTCAAACTGATCTATGAATTGAAAGCAATAATAAGAAATTCCAGCAGGATTTTTTATTCAGAAGTCAGCGGTATAATTATTATATGGAAAAACAAAGACACTATAATTGTCAAGCTGATTATGAAAAATAACAAAGTTGGTGAAAATGCACTATCTGACATCAAAACTTACAGTGACTTTACAGTAACCAAGACAGCTTCTATTAGTGAAAGAACAGATACACATGTCAATGAATGGGAATAATGAGTCCATAAATAAAACTCAGGTGAAAATACATAAGGCAACAATTGTTAGAACCACAAAAAGAAATAGACAAATACATTACTATATTTATAGGCTGCAACACACCTCTATGATTAATTGAAAGATCAGCAGGTAGAAAAATCAGTAAGGAAATGCAGTCATGAGCCTCATAATACTATTTTGGTCAATGACAGATCACATATACAATGAAGGTCCCATAAGATTATAATGAAACTAAAAGTCCCTATTGTCTAGTCATAGCCATAATATCATTAATGTCATAGTGCAGTGTATTACTCTTGTGTTTGTGGTGATGCAGGCATAAACAAACTTACCACACTACCAGTCATACATGAACTTTTAAAAAATATAATCCTGTCTTTTAAAAAAAGTCATTGCCTCTCTTTCCTTGTCCTTTTCTATTTCTAATATGCGTATGTGAGCTTTATCCTTTTTATTGCATATTTTATTTTTTATTTTTATATTTATATTTTATATTTTTATTCTTATTTCTCCCTTTAAATGTATTTATTATTTCTGCTACTTTCTGTTTTATAAATATAGTTATCCCTTGATAGCCACAGGGGATTGGTTCCAGAAGCTCCTGTGATACCAAACCCTGCAGATGTTCAAATGGCTTAGCATTTGTATATAACCTACACACACCCTCCCATATACAGTACTTTAAATCTCTAGATTACTTATAACACCAAATAATATGTAAATACTATGTAAATAGTTGTTATACTATACTGTATTATAGTTGTATTATTTTAATTGTTGTTATTTTTCTTTTTTTTAAAGAATATTTTAGCTCTGCAGTTGGTTGAATCCACTGATGTGGAACCCACAGATAGGAAGGGCCAACTGTAGTTTCAATCATTAGCCACATAACAATCTTTTGGTCAATGTTAGACCACATATGTTATGGTGATCTCATAAAACTATAATATAGCTAAAAATTCCTCTAACCTAGTTACTCACATGTTTGTCATATAAAAGTATAGCATATATAATTATGTATGGAATAAATTATTTGATAATGATATTAAAAGACTACGTCACTTGTTTATATATTTATTATACTATATTTTTTATCATTAAAATGTACTCCTTCTACTTACATGAAATAAGAAATCAACTGTAAATCAGCCTCAGGTAGGTCATTCAAGAGGTATTCCAGAAGAAGGCATTGCTATCATAGAAGGTAACAGCTCCATGTATGATATTGCCTTGGAAGATCTTCCCATGGGACAAGAAGTGGAGATGGAAAACCATAATAGTGATGATCCTGACCCTGTGTAGGCCTTGGCTAATGTGTGTGTTTGTGTCTTAGTTTTTAACAAAAAAAAAAGCTTAACAAGTAAAACAATTACATGGAAAAAGGCATACAGAATAAGAATATCAGGAAGAAAATATTTTTATACAGCTTTACAATGTGTTTGTGCTTTAGCCAAGTATTATTATAGAAGAGTAAAAAGGTTAAAAAAAACTGTAAGTTCATAAAGCAAAAAAATTACAGCAAGTTAAGGTCAATTTATTATTGAACAAAGAAAAATATTTTTATAAATGTACTGTAGCCTGAGTACAGTATTTATAAAATCTACAGTACTGTACAGCAATGTTCTAGACATTCATATTCACTCACTTCTCATTCACTGACTCACCCAAAGTAACTTCCAGTCCTGCAAGCTTCATTCATGTTAAGTGTCCTATACAACTATACAATTTTTTGTCTATCACATTGTATTTTTGCTGTACCTTTTCTATGTTTAGACGCACAAATTCTTACCATTATGTTACAATTTCCTACAGTATTCAGTATAATAACATGCTATACAGGTTTGTAGCCTAGGAGTAATAGGCTATACTGTATAGCCTAGGTGTGTAGTAGGCGACACCATCCAGCTTTGTGTAAGTACACTCTATAATATCTGCACAACAAAATCACCTAACAATGCATTTCTCAGAATGCATCTTCGTAATTAAGGAACACATAACTGTAGTTGAACTGAAAAGCACCATCAATCAACTGGATCTAATGGACATTTGTAGAATGCTTCACCCAACGACAGTAGAGTACTTACTCGTCTCAAGCTCACAATGTACCTTCACCCAGACTGACCACATTTTTGGCCATAAAACATACAACAACAAATACAAAAGAAGAGAAATCACATAACGTTTGCACTCAGACAACAATGCAATTAAACTAGAAATCAGTAACAAAAAGATAGCTGGAAATTCCCAAATGCTTGGAGGTCAAACAACAAACTTCTAAATAAAATACACTTACAGAAGAAACTTCAGAATAAGTGTAAAAATATTTTGAACTAAATAAAAATGAAAATACAACTTATCAAAACATGTAAGCAGAGAAAGCAGTGCTTAGAAGAAAATTTATACTATTGAATGCATATATTAGAAAAGAATAAAGGACTAAAATCAATAAGCTATGCTTTCACCTTAGAAAACTAGAGAAAAAAAACAATGTAAGCTTTAAACAGGCTAAAGGAGAGAAATAAAAATTAGAAGCAGAAATCAATGGAATTGAAAACAGTAAAATTATAGAGAAATTAACAAAGCTAAAACCTGATTCTTTGAAAATATCTAAAAAATTTATAAACCTGTAGTCAGGCTAACCAAGAATAAAAAAGATATAAATTACTAATATCATAAATGAAAGCTGTACCATCATTACTGATCCCCTGGACAACAAAATGATAATAACTATTACCAACAATTCTATGCCCACAAATTTGATAACATAAATGAAATGGACCAGATTCTTAAAAGGCATAATCTAGCAAAATTCACACAAGAAGAAATAGATAATCTTAATAGTTCTATAACTATTACATTTATTCAATAATTAATAACCTTCCAGAATAGAAAGTGCTAAGCCTAAATGGTTTCACTGGTCACTTCTGCCAAACATTTGAAGACAAAATGATACCAATTCTCTATAATACCTTTCCAAAAACAAAAGCAGAAAGAATACTCATTCAGTGAAGCCCGCATTACCCTAATACTAAAACCATATAAGGACATTAAAAGAAAGGAAAACTGCAGGACAGTGTCTTTCATGATCATACATGCAAACATTATTAACAAAATTTTATCAAATTATTAATAAAATCTTAGAAAAATCTTAGCTAAATCAAAATTAAATCTAACTATGTGCAAAGCAAATAATACACCACAACCAAGTAGAATTTATTTCAGGTATGCAAGGCTAGATCAAGATTTCAATTATCGGTTTATAGAATTTATCAACAAGCTACAGAAGAAAAATCATATGATTACATAAATAGATACAGAAACTCATTTGCCAAAGTCTAACATCCTTTCGAAGCAAAAATTCTCAGGAAATGAGGAATAGAGAACTTCCTCAACTTAAAGAACAAAAGCCTACAGCTGACATCATACTTAATGGTAACAAATCTGATAATTTCTCACTAAAATCCGGAAAAAGGTAAGGATGTTTCTTCTCACCACCCCTGTTGAATATCATACTGAAAGTCCTAGCTAATGCAATATGACCAGAAAAAAGAAAGAAAATTTGTACAGATTAGGGAGGGAGAAATAAAATTGTCTTTTTCACATGTAGCATAATTATTTATGTAGAAAAATCTCAATCAATGAAAAAAGAAATTCCTGGAATTAATATGTAGTTAAAGGAAAGTTGTAATTACCAATTTAATATGTAAAAGTCAATTACTTTTCTACATAAAAGCAATAAACAATTTTTACACGAAAAGCATAATATCATTTATATTAGCACCAAACGAAATGAAGGGCTTTGGAAATACATCTACCAAAATATAAGTAAGTTCTATACATGCAAATTTACAAAACTCTGAGGAAAGAAATCAAAGAAGACATAAATAAATGATATTTTATGTTCATACACAGGATGAATCTATTTTTGTTAAGATGTCGGTTCTTTCCAATTTGACCTATAGATTCAAAGGAATCTAAATCATAATATCAGCAAATTATTTTGTGTATATTAACAAAGTGATTCTAAAATTTATATGGACAAGAGATTCAGAATAGCCCACACCTTACTGAAAAAGAAGAAAGGCCAAGGACTGACACTATCCAACTTCAAAACTTAATACAAATTACATTCATCATGACAATGTGGTATTGGTAAAATAATAGACAAATAGATCCATGGAACAGAAGAGACAGCCCTCCCCGCTCCCCACCTCCACCGCGTGCACACGCAAACATGCAAATAGAGTCAAATTACCTTTGACAAAGAAGGTAATTGGATGGGAAAATGGTAAAGGGTCTGCCCTGTCTTCAGTCCACAGAAGCCAGGTTTAAGGTGGGTTCTGGGTTCCACGGATGCCCATGGACAGGCAGTGGCACAACAACCCAGCTGGCCTGACAGAAAACACATGCTTGATCTGCCACGGTTTTCTCAAGTATGTACACGCATCAGAATCATCTGGAGTAACAGATTCAGCAGGTCCGGGGTAGAACCCAAGATGTCAGGTATCTAACAAGTTCCCTGGAGATACTGATGGTACCAGGACAAATGGTGCCAAGATAACTAGATATTCACATGAAAAAAAAAAAATCTAGACACTAAACTTATTTCATTCACAAAAATTAATTCCAAATGGATTATAGACCTCAGCATGAAACATAAAACCTTAAATTTCCAGAATATAACATAGGAAAAAGTCTTGGTGACTTGGGTTTGGTGGTGAGTTTTTAGATAAAACACCAAAAGAATAATCGATGAGAGAAAAAATAGATAACTTGGACTCTGCTAAAATTAAAGACTTCCGCCTTGAAGGAGAGACTGTTACAAGGAAAAAAGCAAGCCACCGACTGGGATAAAATACCTGTGAAACAATTCTGAAAATATTTTTTAAACTTTTTGTATCCAAAATATGCAATGAAAAACTATACAGAGAGAGGGGGAGAGCTGTTAAAACTCAATGATAAGAAAACAACCTTTTTTTTTTTGAGATGGAGTCTTAACTCCGTCACTCAGGCTGGAGGAGTGCAGTGGCATGATCTAAGCTCACTGCAACCTACGCCTCCTGGGTTCAAGTGATTCCCCTGCCTAATTTTAAAAATGGAAAAATGATATGAATAGGTGTTTCACCAAAGATGATATACAGATGGCAAATAAGTGTATAAAAAGATGTACAACATCCTATATGATTAGGTAATTGCAATGACATATCACTACACACCTATAAAGATGGCTAAAGCTTAAAAAAATATATACCAATATCAAATGATGTTACCAATGTGAAGCAATAGGAACAGAAACTTCTCATTCATTTGGTGAGAATCCAAAATGGTATAATCACACTGGAAGACTGTTTGGCAGTGTTTTACAAAGCTAAAAGTCTTACCACACGATTTAGTCTTTCCACTCTGAGGTATTTCCCTTAACAAGTTGAAAACTTATGTCCACATAAAAACTAGCTTTATTCATAATTCCGAAAATCTAGAAGCAATCAAATGGTTCTTAAAAAGATGAATGAGATATATACACATTATATACCCATGGTAATTAAAAATTAATATTTTCAAAGATGAATGGATAAACAAACTGTTACATATTCATACAACAGAATCTGATTCAGTGATAAATGAACTATCAAATCACATAAAGACCTGGAGGAACCTTAAATGCATATTGCTTGGTGAAAGAATCAGTCTGAAAAGACTATATATTATGTTTCCAACTATGTGGAATTCTGGAAAAGGCAAAAATTATAGGCACAGAGATCAGTGAACACTAGGGACTGGGGGAAAGAGGGGGAAGGATGAACAGGTAGAGCGCAGGGGATTTTTAGGGCACTGAAACTGTCCTGTATAACACTATCATGGTGGATGCATGACATTGTGTATTTGTCAAAACCTGTAGAAGGTACAACACAGAATAAACCCTAATATAACCCATAGGCATTATTTAATAATAATGTATCAATATTGGCTAATCAGTTGTAACAGATGTATCACTCTAATGCAAAATGCTAATACCAAGAGCAACTGTGAGGTGGGATGGGAGTATATGGAAACTCTCTGTATTACATGCTTAATTTTCTATATACTTAAAACTGTTCTGAAAAAAAAATCTATTAATTAAAAAAGAAAAGCACAGACAGAAAATATTTGTAAGTCAAAGATTTGATAAAGGAACTGAATCTGGAAAACATAAAGAACTCTCGAAACTCAATAATAAAAAATTAAATAGCACAATAAAAAGGGAGGAGGTATTTAAACAGATAAGTCACTAAAATAGATAATCAAATGGTAAATGAAAACATGAAAGGATGCTCATATTATTCATCATTAGAAAAAATTGATTAAAGCAACAATAAAACCCCACTACATACCTATAAGTAAGGCTAATATTTCCCAGAAAGAAAATGACAATACAAAATTCTGGGAAGATTATAAAGCAACTAGAATACACATACACCATTAGTGGAAATTCAGAAGGACAAAGCCACTTTAGAAAAGGGTTTGGTCATTTCTTTTAAAATGAAACACATTTGGTAAACAACCTTGCAGTTTCATCCCTAGATGTTTACCTAAGAGAAATGAAAACATATTCATAGAAAAACTGGCCACTATAGGCTTTATTCACAATCACCAAAACCAGGAAATGCCCAAAAGTCTCTAAACATGAAAATGCATAAACAAGCTGTAGTTCATTATATAATGAAATGCATCAATTTAATGGAATACAATATATAATAAAAAAGATTCATCTATGTCTGATAAACAGGATGAAGATGAATCTCAGGTGTATTATGCTACATGATAAAAACCCAGGCTCAAAAGGTTATATACAGAATGATTCCATTTATTACACTTTTTAAAGTCAAAAATACCTACAGAAAACAGATCACTGGTTTCCAGGATATGGAGGTACGGGGAGAAGGTGACTATGTATGGGCACAGGATAGCTTCTTGAGGTGACAGATTTTCTTTATCTTGATTTTATTGGGCACAGGATAACTTCCTGAGGTAACAAAAATATTCCTTATCTTGGGTTTATTGGTGGCTACCACAACCACATGCATTTTCATCCTTTAGTAAACTTGATTTTAAAATATATGCTTAGGCATATCCTGAAGGAGACCACATCTGCTCATCTAGACGGAAGTCCTCTCTTTACAGGCACTCTGAGTGGCACACCTCCATGTCTATCAATGTCCACCTTTTGTGCATTGCACTTTCACTTTTCCATACATGTCCGGAGAGCCATTCCTTCAGGGTTCTAGTGAGCCTCTCTTCCTTAGAAGAAACTTAGGAGAGGGAAGAAAGCAAGATGAACCCCAGACTTCATTGGTAAAGTCAGGCTTCAGGTTGCAGCTGGTACTCGTCAGCTCCCTTCTGTGTCATCCATTCTACATTTTCTTTGCCCTCAGGTATTACCCCTGTTGGCTTCTGGATAAGCATGCAAATCAGAATCAATTACAAGACAAGGACTCCCTTCTAGCCTGCCGATTTCTGGACACAGTTGACCCAGAGGGTCCAGACATCATCCATAGATTTTAGTTCAATTGTACCCTCCCTGGCAACATGTATCTTTTTGGTGGACAGAGGCCTCTAACTCTGTAAAACTCGAAGGTGCTCATAGAAATCACAAATTCCTCCACTGAGTCATTAGCAATGGTGTCATGTAGGGCCTCTCCTCCTTCCACCCATTGTTTCTTTGACTTATCTGTTGCTCCTATTGAGATCACAGCATTGCATAAAATTCTCTGTTTCAATGCATGTACCACTTTCTGGAGAATGGTACTCCATCTCTGCAGAGTATTTTTCTTGAACAGTGCTTCATCTGTGTCTTCAGCAGGTCATTCCAACAATCTATCAATACGAAAGCTTCTGAGTGTTGACATATATAATACAACTGGTAGATCCCAAGGTCAGCGGTCTACTTCCACACCTCCTAGACTAGAAAGTTGGTTCCCTGGTCAAATGCTATGATATATGAAATTCTATGGATAATTATCTGACTAAGGCTTGTGGGCTAAAAAGACAATCCTTAGATATCCACTCATGAGAAGATAAAACTGCAGCTCTTCCAGAATAGAAGGGAACAATGTATTCAACTTATCACCAAGTGGAAAACTGATCTCTTCAAAGAATACCATTATCTCAGAAGCAGGGAATAGGTTCTCTTGCTTGCAGGTAGGACATCCAGAGGAGACAGTTTCTTGACTGGCCATTTTAAATCTTAGTCCATGACATACAGCCTCCATGTCTCTCATTGTGGCCACCTCATTTGTGTTTCCATTGTGCCAGCACTGTGGTCAGCTGCAAATAAAACTAACATCAGCTGGCTGAGTAATTTTGTCTGATTAATGGCCTGGTGCCTTTTCCAAGGTTAAATATCCTGTTTTAAAGGGGAGCTATGTTAAGATTTTGGATATATCAATGGCAATTCAGACTCTTTTCCCCAAAGTTCCTCAAAATGCCTGGGTATTTCATTTTTCCCAGTGTACAGCCATTGGCCACTGTATGGCTTTAGCCCTTTGGAGAGGTTACAAGATGGATTTCAGTGCCTATTTGTTAGTGTTTCACTGTCCTCCTGGTGTCCTGACTACTTCTTCAATAAAGAGGTCTTAAAACTGAAAAGCGAAAAAAAATAAAAAAAAATTTAAAAAAATAAAAAAAAAAACTGAAAAGCGGACTCAGAACAAGACACTGAAAAAAGATTGGTGTTGTTTATTGCAGCAACCTCAGGTTCCTGCTTCTCCATTTTTGTCTTCTGGCAAAGAGGTCAAACAGTGCCCTTCTCAGCGGCCCAACTACATTGGCTTTAAAGATGCAATTAATACATCCTGTTAACCACATCCACAACTTTCTGCAGGTCAAGTTTTCTTAGCTGCCCCTCCTACCTTCTAATTGTTATGTTAATTACAGCTCCACCCACCCCACCCCTACTTCTGAAGGTTAACACCAGCACCACCACCTGTCCTCTATTGCTTTGTGAGGAGAGGAGGGCAATTATCTCCATGGTCATCAGTGACCTAAATCCTGTGACAGCCTCTTCAACTATTACCCCAGCCTGCAGAGGAAGCCATACATGAACTCCTTAGTAATTCCAGTGTTCATCTCACCAGTGCTTTCCTGGTAGCCTGAGTGAATCGTATGTCCCCAAGACCTTTTCCTAGAACATAATCCTCTAGTGACCTTCTAGCCTTAGAGAAAGTATGTACTCCAGCATGCTTACTTCCCTGATCGATCCAGCCCCTTTCTGTACCATCTGCTACAGAAATCCAGGTATTTCAGTATCATGCATTGTGGGCCACTGCTTTTTCCAGACTTCTATGAGTCATGGTAATAGGAGTTTGCATGAATTTCTAGTTTCTTTCCAGACACTGAACTCTTTATCCTTTATCAAAACTTATGCTATACCTGCCCATTGGATCAAGCATATTCAGAATTCAGTCTCACAGATACTCCCTTGGCTCTTGACCAGGCTATGCAACTCTGTAGGTGTAAACGTTTTCTTCCTTTCTGAGGTGCAACACATCCCTACTGATGATGGTGAAACTCAGCGCTGGTTATAGGCCTGGAAGCTAGGAGAGAAAGTGGGTCAGCTCCTGAGGGAGTAATTGTTTCACTGAAGGGGAAAGAGTACCGTATTCCCATCATACCTTGGGTTTGGCAAGGAGGGATAGTACCTTTTAATGAGTAGCATTGGGACACTTCTCCAAGCTCAGAAGATTTATAGAAATCTGGAAATCAATCTTCAGAGGCATCCCTCCAGATTGTCCCCATCTTGTGTGTCAGAGTCCTAGATTTCCCCAGTCAGGGTCCTGACTTCGGCATAAGAAACCTGCTTTAGTTGATCATTCAATCATCTTTGAAATACAACCACTCTTAGATCTTGAGTTTGGCCTTTCAGCTTTTTCTTTGCTCCTTGCATGAGATAAAAGCTTTTTTGTAAACTACTAAGGAGACTGTCTAGCTCTAACATTTAATATTCAATTGCTTGTTAATTGTTCTCAGTCTTTCATTATCTATCTGTTGGATGTTCATAAAACTTAGCAACAGTGACTCAATTCCTTACCCTAATAGTTATCATTTCTGAATCATCACACTGACACCAGTGCATGCTTGTACACTGGGGCAATTCCCCCAAGTCGCCACATTGAAGTTTTAACAATGGGTCTGTCGCTCCACCTACCACCAGGGATGGAGCATCAGTGGTTTGGTCACCAAACTCCATCTACTGCTTGATTTCTAGTAGGCACCAGGGTCAGTTAGGAAGCAGATACTGAGATGGAGATAGAAGTGAAAACAATGTGTTAGGCAATCACACTTAAGGAAAAATAAAAGAGAAAAAGTGAGATTGGGCCTGGGGATTAGGCAAATGGTAATGCTGAGGTGAGGAAGTCTCCACCAGCCCATTAGGAAGTTGCAGAACAAAGGTGCATTAGAGGAGTCCCAGACTAGGCAGAAATTTCCAGGCTCTTGTACAAATGTCTTGCTTAGTCATTGGCCGAAGGTTACCCCAGGAACAGCATGACATCAGCTACCACTGCCTTTTCCGTTTATTGGCTGAGGCTATCTTAAGAAGAGTGTGATCTCAGTTCAAAAGCTGAGGTGGGACCTAAAGGAGCTAATAGCTGGTGGTTGTCTACTCACCACACTCCTCCCAGCTAAGCAATGAATCCTGTACAGAAGATTTGAGCATCACATTTCCATGTCTATCATAGCCAAAAATTTAAAAAATGTAAAGAACAAGAATAAAGCTGGAAGACTTAGAACACTGAATTTGCCTATTATTGTTAATAGACTTGTTATCAAGACCTATAATAAATCTATAAAATAAGAGAGGGTAGTATAGAAACAATAGAAATAAAATAGATTAATGAAACAAAATAAGTCCACTTATACTCACAACTGATTTCTTGAAGTGCACTAATGTATAGTAGATGAGAAAGGAAATTTTTTTCATCACATGGTGATGGAACAGTGGCTATCCCTTTAGAAAAAAATAATTCTAATCTCTACCTCAAGCTTACACAAAAATTATTTTGAAATATAGACTAAAAACCTAAACTTAAAATCTAAAGCCATAAAGCTTCTAGAAGAAAGTATAAGAGAATGTCTTTGCAACTTGAGATAAAGCAAAGATTTCTTAGACAAGATCTAGAAAGCAATAAACCATAAAATGAAATCTTGATAAATTATACTACATTAAAATTTAAAACTTCTGCTCATCACAAACACTGTAGAGAAGAATAGAAAACTGACACACTGGGATAAAATGTTGCAACATATATGCCTGATAAATCGCTCATATCCAGAGAATACAGATATGTAGATATACCAATAAAAAGAAAAAATAATTTAAAATGGACAAAAGTCTTAGACACTTCATGATGGAATATATATGTAAATGACCAGTAAGCACAATAAAAAGTTATGAACATCAATGGTCATTAGAGGAAATGCAAATTATAATCACAATGAGATACTATTGCATACCCACTAAAATGCCTAAAATCAAAAAGACTGATGATATTGAATTTTGGCAAGAATGTAGAGCAACCAGAATTCTCATACATGACTGGAAGGAGTGTAAAATGGTACCACTTTGTAAAATAATTTCGCAGTTTCTTCAAAGTTAAATATACACCTACTCTGAGATCAAGACTCATGGAAGCAACTAGGTGCACCTGCCTCTTAGAGAACTAATTGCGATAGGAAGAAAGAATGCTTTAATTGGCTAGGTCTCCAGCATGCGTTCACCCATGGCATCTCACCCAAATTCCATGAGCTGAGAGTGGAGGAGGAATAATTTTCCAAAAGATAACAGAGGTGCTGTTACCAAACACATAAGAAATGAGATATTAAAGACTAGAGTCTACTATTACCCAAGAGCAGGTATGAGTCTGTCGACCTTCCAGAGACTGGGTGTGGCCTGTCTTGCTTTATTTGGTTTTATAAAAATTATTTATGTATTTGTTTATCTACTTATTTTAATTGACAAATAAAAATTGTGTATATGTATGCTATAACATGGTATTTTGAATTGTGTATATGTTGTGAAATAGCTAAATCAGACTAATAAACATGCATTACCTCACATGCTTATCATTTTTTTCTCGTGGTGTGAACACTTAAAATCTACTCTCTTAGCAAATTTTATGTACACAATGCATTGTTGTTAACTACAGTCATTGTGTTGTACAATAGAATTTATTCTAACTATGAAACAGAAACTTTGTATCCTTTGACCAACTTCTCTCCATCTCACTCCCCCACTCCAGCCCCTAGTAACAACCATTCTACTATTTCTATGAGTTCAATTTTTTTTAGGTTCTACATGTAAGTGAGTGATGTAGTACTTGTCTTTATGTACCTGGTTTATTTCATTTACCATAATGTCCTCTAGGTTTATCTACATTGCCACAAATGACAGAGTTTCCTTTTTAAAGGTTGAAGGGTATTCCACTGTGTGAATATATACCACATCATCTTCATTCATTTATTTGTGGATACTAAGATTGGTTCCATATCTTGGTTATTGTGAACCAGGAAGGTAAATACCTCTTTGACATACTAATTATCTTTCCTCTAGATATATACCCAGTAATGGGTTTGCTGGATCATATGGTAGTTTTATTTTTAATTGTTGAGAAATCGCCATACTGTTTTTCATAATAGCTGTACTAACTTATATTCTCCTCAACAATGTATAAGGGTTTCGATTTCCCTACATCTTTGCCAGCATTTATCCTTCATTTTGATAATAGCCATCCTAACAGGTGTGAGGTGATATTTCATTGTGGTTTTAGTTTACATTTCTCTGATGATTAGTGAGGTTGACCACTTTTTTTAATATATCCTGGCCATTTGTATGTCTTCTTTTGAAAATTTTCTCTTGCTTTTTTGCCCATTTTTAATTGGGTTGTTTTCTTACTATTGAGTTTGAGTTCCTCATATATTTTGGATATCAACACCCTATCAGATATATAGTTGCAAATATTTTCTCCAATTTTATAGGTTGTCTCTTCACTCTCTTGATTATTTCTTTGGCTTTGTAGAAGGTTTTTATGAGATAGAGTCTCTCTCTGTCGCCCAGATTGAAGTACAGTGGTGTCACCTCTGCTCACTTCAATCTTTACATCCTGGGTTCAAGCAACTCTCCTGCCTCAGCCTCCCGAGTAGCTGGGACTACAGGCGAGTGCCAGCACACCCGGCTAATTTTTGTATTTTTTGTAGAGATGGGATTTCACCATGTTGGCTAGGCTGGTCTCAAACTCCTGACCTCAGGTGATCCACCTGCCTCAACCTCTAAAAGTGCTGATATCACAGGCGTGAGCTACCGTGCCCGGCTGCCTGTATTTTTTGGTTCATGGTCAAAAGTCATTGCCCAGACAAATGTCATGGTACATTTTCTTATGTTTTCTTCTAGTAGTTTTACAGTTTCAGGTCTTACATTTGAATCTTCAATCCATTTTGAGTTGATTTTTGTATCTGGGGTGAGATAAGTGTCTAATTTTATTCTGCGTGTGGATATTCGGTTTTCTCAACACTATTTGTTGACGAGACTGTCCTTTCCCTATTACAAGTTCCTGGCAACTTTGACAAAAATCAACTACCATAATTTTGTGGATTTATTTCTGGACTCTCTGTTCTGTCCACTGTGGATATTGCTATGCCAGTACCATTCTATTTTGATCATTACCACATTTTAGTTTATTTTGAAATTAGTTAATGTGATGTATTTCTCTTTCTACTCGAGATTGCTTTGGTTATTTGGGGTCTTTTATGGTTTCATACATACTTTAGAATTGTTTTTTCAATTTCTGTGAAAAATATCATTGGAATTTTGATAAGCATTGCATTGAAACTGTAGTTAATTTGGGGTACTACAAACATTTTAACAATATTCATTCTTCTAATCCATAAACACATGACATCTTTCAATTAATTTGTGTCTTCTTCAATTTATTTCATCAATGTTATATAATTGTCATTGTCCAGGTCTTTCACCACCAAGGTTACATGTATTCCTAAGTATTGTATTTTTATATTATGTAGCTCTTGTAAATGGAATCACTTTCTTGATTTCTTTTTCAGATAGTTTATTGTCAATGTACACAAGTGCTACTGGCTTTTGTTATTGATTCTATCACTTGCAACTTTATTGAATGTATTTATTAGTTCTAGCAGTTTTTTGGGGGAGTGATCATTCTTTTATATATATATATAAAAGTAGGGTTATTTGTTTGATCATATATGTATATGATCAGTTTGCCTTCAAACAGGGACAATTCAAATTCTTTCTTTCCAATTTGAATGGCTGTTATTTCTTTCTCTTTCCTGATCGCTCTGGCTAGGACTTTCAGTATTATGTTGAACAAGAGTGGTGAGAGTTGACATTATTATTATTATTATTATTATTTTACTGTACCTTAGGTTTTCGGGTACATGCGCAGGTCATGCAGGATTGTTGCATAGGTACATATATGGCAATGTGGTTTGTTGCCTCCATCCCCACATCATCTATATCTGGCATTTCTCCCCATGTTATCCCTCCCCAACAGCCCCATCCCTCCACTGTGCCTCCCTGGGCCCCCCTCAACAGATCCCAGTGTGTGATGCTCCCCTGGGTGTCCAGGTGTTCTCATTGTTCAATACCTGCCTATAGTGAGAACATGTGGTGTTTGATTTTCTGTTCTTGTGTCATTTGGCTGAGAATGATGGTTTCCAGATTCATCCATGTCCCTACAAAGGACACTAACTCACCGATTTTTATGGCTGCATAGTATTCCATGGTGTATATGTGCTACATATTCCACGTCCAGTCCATCACCGATGGGCATTTGGGTTGGTTCCAGGTCTTTGCTATTGTAAACAGCATTGCATGAACATATGTGTGCATGTGCCTTTATAATAGAATGATTTATAATCCTTTGGATATATACCCAGTAATGGGATTGCTGGGTCAAATGGAATTTTTTTGTCTAGGTCCTTGAGGAATCACCACACTGTCTTCCACAATGGTTGAACTAGTTTATACTCCCACCAACAGTGTAAAAGTGTTACTATTTCTCCACATCCTCTCCAGCAACTGTTGTCTCCAGATTTTTTAATGATCGCCATTCTAACTGGGGTGAGATGGTATCTCAATCTGGTTTTAATCTGTATTTCTCTAATAACCAGTGATGATGAGCATTTTTTCATATGTTTGTTGTCCTCATGTATGTCTTCTTTTTATTTTTTATTTTTTATTGCATTTTACGTTTTGGGGTACATGTGAAGCACATACAATATTGTTGCATAGGTACACACGTGGCAGTGTGATTTGTTGCCTTCCTCCCCTTCACCTATATCTGGCATTTCTCCCCATGCTATCTCTCCCCAACTCCCCACCCCACACTGTCCCTCCCCTATTTCCCCCCAACAGACCCCAGTGTGTAGTGCTCCCCTCCCTGTGTCCATGTGTTCTCATTGTTCAACACCTGCCTATGAGTGAGAACATGTGGTGTTTGATTTTGTGTTCTTGTGTCAGTTTGCTGAGAATGATGGTTTCCAGGTTCATCCATGTCCCTACAAAGGACCCAAACTCATCGTTTTTGATGGCTGCATAATATTCCATGGTGTATATGTGCCACATTTTCCCTGTCCAGTCTATCATTGATGGGCATTTGGGTTGGTTCCAGGTCTTTGCTATTGTAAACTGTGCT
>PVKP010018511.1:0-44145 GCA_004027715.1 Plecturocebus donacophilus | reverse complement strand
CCGCGCTGGGTGCCGGCAAAACAGCCGCGCCGGCCAAAAGAGTCGCGCTGGCGACCCGCGTGGCTTCTCCGCCGGGAATCTCCCGGTCTGTGGGCAACAAAAACTCGTCGGAAAGTGCGGCGTCCACTCGTTCTCTGCGCTTTCACTGGGAGCTACATTCCTGAGCTGTTGTTAGTCGGCCATCTTGGATCTCTCTCCCATTTTCTTTATTTTTATATGTTTCTGGAGCAAAGTGACCTTTGAAGGCAGGCGGGACCATGTTTCTGACTTCAGGCAGAAGTCTATTGAACATGGGACAGACGTGGAATCTTGCGTTATAATGAGAATATCCTCAAGATACGTCTGACTTCCTTTGTGGTCTTTTCCTGGAAATAGTCTTGCTGCCATCTGAGTGACCCCTAATACTATAACCCAAGGCTTTTCCTGGATTTTTTCTGACACAAGTAGCTAGTTTTCTTGTACTCTATAGTAAATGTAATGTTTGGTGTTAACACCTTTTCATGTATTCATTTATTAGGGCATTAAAAACCAGTGTTACCTTCTTTATATTTAGGTAACTTCCCTTCTCTACAGAATTTCCCCTCACTCCCCTCTACCCCGAAAAGCCCAACAACTTGGTTTATTCAGATAGGTTGAAGGTTACTTTTTTGCAGTTTATAACAAGAGCTGATGATTAATAGAGGCATTGGTTTGGATATAGGTTTATTTTGGTGACTATTTGAATATATCAATTAGTAGTAAGATATCATTACTTAGTATTACAGCAAACTAGCCTGATTCTCTGGAGAAAGAAACTTCGTGAACCTGGATAAATACTTTCCATCTATTTAGATGTGATTGCCTGATGGTGTCACCCAAACTAATTAATAATGACATATTAGCTAACATATTGCCATCAGCACATGGCTGTTTGAGCAGGGGTGAAAATGGCAGGTGGTAAAACAAATTGCTGTACCCTAGAGGGATGTGCAGAATTCTTCTTTTGAAGAGTCTTGATGATGTCTGCAATATGATTTTTATTTTGGGGGCACTTACAAAGCTTGGAGAGGTTGGAGAGATAGAGACTAGAAAAACAGAACAAAGGAGAACAGAATGGATTTATCTTTTTCCAAAGTTTTCCGATTACATAAGCAAACAGTCGAATCTAAGCAGCACAGAATTCTCAGGAAACACTCGGCCATCCTTCTTCCTCCCTCCAACTTTCCTTGACTTCCTCTTCTTTGTCCATCTGGATCTGTCAAGGGATTGTGGGCACGCAGCAGAGCCGTGCCAGATGGCCAGCTCACTGCAGTGTACTGCTGCCTTTCAATTTCAGAGGGATCATTGCGACAGTGAAGGGGTTAAAACTGTCAACATCCATCAGAGCCTGGAGATAATTAGTATAATATAAACCCAAGAACCTGGATGGCAAAGACCACACAGCAAATGAATTCGACTAGGTTGCTGCTTTGTAAGAAATTCTTATTAACCTCTTTCCAGCTCATGTATAACTATGGTTTTTAAAAGCCTATGTGAAAAAGTTACTGTGTATGCATACAAATGATCGTGATGAAATATGATTGTGAATCATTTTTACTGTGGAAGACGCATTTTGAATTAGTACTTGCAGCTACAAGTTGGATAGACATGTGCTCTTCCAGCATGAGACAGGTCACCTTTGGAATGTCTCACAATGTAATATAATGTGAGTACTGTTGCTCTAGTACTAACATTGCTACCATGTAGTACTGAGTAATGCGACTCAGGAATGCAAACTATTACAAGGTATACTTTAATCCTTTTAAGTTTCCTTCTCTTAGCAGGAACATAAAAGGAAAACAAAGTAGACCTTTTTAAACAAAATATAGGCTTAACAAGGATAAAATACATTCTTTGTTAATTAGCTTGCAAGAGAAAATTGATAGATAACAAGCAAAAACTCTTAGGGCTGTTTTTTCCTAAGTCCATGTGGTAAGGGACACGTATGACTTAAAAATAGGAACAGAAATCCATGATGGACTAGGGGAAGAATGGGTAAAGGAGAACTTCAATAACCCAGATATGTTCAAATCCACAGGTCCCGATGGCCGGCATCCTAGAGTACTTAATGAATTGGCCGAAGTCATCACAGAACCGCTAGATATCATTTTTGAGACCTCGTGGAGGACTGATGAGGTGCCTGAAGACTGGAAAAGGGCATATTTAGAACCTTCTTTCAAAAAGGGAAATGGATGATGACCCTGGAAATACTCATCAGCTTAACTTTTTGCTTGGACAAATTCTGGAATAATCAACTTAGTAAACTGGGTAACTGGCTTATAAGAGCTAGAAATAAGGCAGTGAACTGCACACATAAAAAGTACTGAGTTCATTTTTTAAGAAGCCATCATTATGAGATACAGACTTACGCATTTCTTGGCATTCTCCCTTCCATTCATAATGAAAACAGATGAGGTTGGCTAACACATTTGGATCATAACTTATTTTAAGTACAATGTAACAAAAAGGTAGATTTCTGGCATCAAGTAGTAAATATATTATTTCCAAATTTGCTTTTAACTTGAGAACAGTAGCTTTAATTTTATATTCTAGCATACATTTTACTTCATTTCATCTAGGACCATGTTGTCATAAGATAAGATATTTTATATAATTCTATGTAGAATAGTTTGGTGAAGGAATTCTTATTTTAAGGTGTTTTTATATAGTTATTTTGTATATTAGTACAATGATAAAGCTGATGAATTAAGGAACATTACCAAGGGAAGACAATTTCTTCTAAATTCTCTTTTAAATTTAATCTGACGGAGGTTCAGTATTAGGACTAATAAAGGTATCTTGTTGTGACATGTATCAAACAAGAGCCAGCTATTTGACTTCATAGCTAGTTTTCCATGCTCTATGGAGACTGCCAGGGCCAGAGCGCACAGCCCGTTCTGAGCTGCAGTGCCCACCCACCTTGCTCTCCGGGCTTCTGACTTCAGGCCTGTGGTGGCCGGGAGGTGGGCAGGGACAGTGGCTGGAGGAGCCCTGCAGAATTAAGGCCGAAAAAGAGAGTAGACTGAGGTGGGGGGAGGAAATTAAGATGAATCTGGAGTTTTTCTAATTCTTATTATGCTTGTGTTTGGGTGCTGGTAGTTTTTTTTGTTTGATTGATTTTTGTTTTTGTTTTGCTGTGTTTTGAGACAGAATCTCGCTGTCACCCAGGCTGGAGTGCAGTGGCACAAGCTCTGCTCACTGCAACCTCCACTTCCCAGGTTCAAGGAATTCTCGTGCCTCAGCCTCCCAAGTAGCTGGGATTACAGACACAGACCACTACACCTGACTAATTTCTTTGTATTTTCAGTAGAGTCAGGGGTTTCGCCATGTAGGCCAGGCTGGTCTCGAACTCCTGGCCTCAAGTAATCCACCCGCGTTGGCCTCCAAAAGTGCGGGGATTATAGGCGTGAGTCACCGCAAATGGCCTGGATGCTGGTAGTATTATTTTCTGCTTAGAAAATGCAACCATGTTGATGGGACCAAAAATTTAGTTGAAAGGAAGCCATGGCAAAAGATGTAGACATGTGACAGGCTCCTGAGGCTGTCAGGTTTTGAGAGCTCCCAAGTTGTACTGCATTGCGGAATCTACTACTTAGAAGTATGTAAGAGATGTAAGTTCCCATCAGCATTGTCGTGGTGAGAACAATAACAAACTCTCAAAGGCAAATAAACTGACATTCACTGGTCCGTATTGGTTCCTAAGAATAGATAGGTAGTTTCTAGGGACATTAGGTTTCTAAGGGCAATTGTAACACAATACTGCTTTAAAAATCTGAAGTTTAAATAGTTTAGCTATTTCTGTAGGTTAATTCAGGCACTGAGTAAAATCAGTCTCATTATTATACACAAATGTAAGGAAATTAAAATTTAAAAGTATGTATAGTTTGTTCTTAAACTACACAAAGCTTGTAGTTTCATAAGGATTGTATTCCACTCAACCTTTCATCATTTTTTTTTCAAATGAACTAGGATCTTTAAAATTCCTAAGCTAGATTCATTGAAATGGTGGGGGAGCCTGTATAGATGACAGACATAATTTATTGTGATAACAAAAGGCTTCCCGTTTGACCTCATTTCCAGGTGTTGCATCTGCAGCCGATTTATTTCACAGATGTACGTTTGTATGCACTTGTTGAACTTTGCTAGAAAGGACCCAGTTTTTGAAAAATCTATTACTTTTACTGTGGGCATTATGAAGCAATCTACTGCAATTACAAAAAGCTTCCTGATTATTTCAAGTTGTTTTTTTCCTATTTGTGTAATATCTAACTTCAATTTTTTTGCCAAGTTTAAATCATCTCCTTGTGTCTGCTGTTAGAATTTGAAAATAACAATGCTCTACTTAAAGTAAGAGTCATAATCAGTGAAAAAGCCAGTGGATTTTTAAAAGACATCTTAGTTAAAGCTAGGGGAAGAAAACTTTCAAATAAGCAGAGAAGTATTGAAGGATGCCCGTGAATTGCTTTGCATTAAAATCAAAATGAGGTAAGAGGTAGAATATAAGAGAAAGAAATTATTCTTACCATGAATTGCATCTAGAGGCAATTAGTCTTAGGAAAAGTAATTTTTTCAGTAAAAAAGTAATTTTTTCATCTAAACACCAATAATATGATTAATTTTTGAATATAAAAGAAGTAGCAATTGACTAAGAACAAATATATTATAAAAACTAGAGAATTATCTTGATTTGTATTTCCTAGAGCATTGAAAGAGATTAATTACAGACTTTCACTTGATAATATTGAAGAGTTTGGAGGGTCAAAGCAAAATTTTCTTTAGTTCATCTTAAAATTTGGGGAAGTAAAAAAAAGATTTTGTTCACATAAAAGATTTCTTGGCATAGGGAAGGCATAATGTTAAGGGCTCCTTCCTTACCCAGGTGGGAACTGAACCCATAATTCTGGGAAAAACTGAATTTATAGCAACAAAGGATAGTAGTTTCTCAACTTGGAGCATTCAAGCAGTTTCTCAGTTCAGAGATATTTACAGCATCTTGGTGTTATGCAGTAAACAGTGACAACAAAAAGCATTGGGTTTTGACTTTGGAGTTACTCAGATCTTAGTTTAAATTCTGAAGTTATTCTAGTAGTATTTTCCTGTGGTGAATCTGTTAAGGCTGTAAGCTATAATGTAGCTGGGGGAATCATCTTGAACAGTTATGAAACTCATTAAAGCTTCTTTTCCCTTGTCTGTAAAATGGGAAAAATAAATACCTCTCTAGTTCTTAAGAGGCTTAAGAGTTCTGCAGCTTACACCCACATACAGTCCTTGGCCCAGTGCTAGGCAGGTAGCAGGTGCTGACTGTCTCTCTCCTTTCCCTTCTTTACTCTCAGTTATCTTATTTCTTCTTATGTAGAAGAGATTACCTTAAAGCTGACTGGAAAACTCAGACAGAAATTGACATTCCCTTATCATTGCCTTAAACCCACTGAATAAGTCCCCTTTGATTTTTCTTAGGAAGGATTAAAAAGGCTACAGCACTTGCTCATTATAGGAGTTCAGTAAATGCTTGTTGATTGAATGAAAAGAATTTGATTTAAGAAAACAGTAACATTCCATCCTGGGCAACAGAGTAAGACCCCATCTCAAAACAAAACAAAACAAAACAGCAAATTAATAAAGGCCAGCAGTTTTCAAGTCTGGGGAAATAGGGACATAGATATGAATAGATTTCATTAGCTTTCTTCTTTTTATGGCAGCTTCAGATTGATAAACATGGTGTGAAAATAAGTGAATGACACATGTATATTTTCCTCTGATTCGATGATGGTAACTTACAAATTAGGAGTGCAAATGGACTGTTCCCTGATAGCGTCTTCTGGGAAGAATCCCACCGAG
The DNA here is from genome assembly GCA_004027715.1 of Plecturocebus donacophilus. NCBI lineage: Eukaryota > Metazoa > Chordata > Mammalia > Primates > Pitheciidae > Plecturocebus > Plecturocebus donacophilus. The sequence goes on along the minus strand of PVKP010018511.1, from coordinate 38,289 downwards.
ATATAAAGCACATGATGGTGGATTGGCGAACTCTTTTCTATGTAAAGGAAAACCAGATGTGCCAGGGACTGGGAAGCACCTGCTTGAAAATTGAGATGAGCGTGTCTGAATTTTTCTCTTATAAGAGCCTGAGTGTTGTAACAGGTCCCTTGCATGGGGGTTGAAAAATAACAAAAAGAGAAGTTAACATAATTAAAATCCTTGGATAAAACATTTGCTTTATATAGATTCTTACATGTAACATTTGATTAGGTATCAAAATATGTTCAGGCAGGTGGAAGATTTCTGAATTTCCAGGCAAATAAGGAATAAAAAGTGGAATATTGCATCCAGGGATAAATAAGAGAAATAACTGAAAGTCTGACCCTAGATTCCCAATTCTCAGACCAAGTACAAAGTATTAGGAATTTCTTATATCAGCTGACATCTTGTGCTTAAAGCCATATAGATGCATACATGATTGCTTTGTTAAATAAAACAATTTGTGTAGAGCAGAGCAAATCCATTAGGCTTTCTCTTTTAGAGTTTTCTAATTTTACTCTTATTAGCTCTCTCAGTTGTCATCAATTACATATTCTTACATCAGATATTTTACACAATCAGATTCTTTGATTAAAAAATCATCTTCAACTTTACATTATTAATCTCTGAGGAGATTAAATCAAATAACTTTCTAGTCCATGATCATTAATCACTACTATTTTAGTTATTTCCATAAAAGGCTTAAAGGGAAAAAAAATGATACATAGTTCAGAAAAAAATGGCCAGGCACAGTGGCTCACACCTGTAATCCCAGCACTGGGAGGCCAGGGTGGGCAGATCATTTGAGGTCAGGAGTTTGAGACCAGCCTGGCCTACATGGTGAAACTCCGTCTCTACTAAAAATACAAAAACTTAGCTGGATGTGGTGGCATGCACCTGTAATTCCAGATACTAAGGCAGGAGAATGGCTTGAACCTGGGAGGGGGAGGTTGTGGTTGAGCTAAGATCACTCCTCTGCATTCCAGCCTGGGTGACTCTGAACTTTTCTATTTATCCAGTACATAGTTTTTAAAAATTGTTTAAACTCCTGGAAATTAAGTGTTATTTTTTATTGCTGCCATTGAGAGATACCTTTTCAGAGGAAAACAAGAGGCTTAATTCCATGTTAAGAGCTAAGCAGTATTTTTTTTTTTGAATAATTGTGCCAAAATTTCTTCCACTGGACCAAAAAGAAATAAATCTGTAATAAATCTACTTTCTAAATATTAATTAAGATGGGAAATGTCTTTTATAAATATATTCTGTATGGTACCCTTAATTAGATAAATTTTCCCTTATCATTCCAAACATGAAATGCTGTGTTAAATATCTCCTGGGCAAAGTGGTGTGTCGACTGGGACAAATGTTAGAAATTGTATTGTTCATTGCAGTTGTTGCCCTGTTTCCCAAGCTTGTAAATGGTTAGAGATACTATTTGGGTTACTAAAGCCATTATTCATAGAACATTTCTGCCCCTACGGAAGTGTATGCATGGGCCTTGGAAAATCTACTTGTGTATATCTGAGTAGCCAAGCACAGATTCACTCTAATTGAAAGCAGTGGTTTGGTTTTATAAATGTAATTGCAATTGACACTTTCTTTTTCCTTTCAGTTATTTTTTTAAAAAGGACATTATGAGAAGGTGCTATGAAAAGCCTAATTGAAACAGCATTATGAACCATGTAATGTATGCCCATGCACACTGTGATTTGCAAACATATGTCCGCTCTTCAATAAATGTTATGGCTTTCACAGCGGTTCCGCCTTGGCCTCTTTTGTAATCTTTCACATTTTGATGAATATGATGGAGTTTGTGCATTGTTTAAATTGAAAATTTGTAAATGTTTATGGTACTAGAGCATTATGGTCAGCATGGGAAATCAGAGTTCTAACTGCAAGGAAAGGAAAAAGTGGATCTTCCCACACTGCACACCAAAGTCAAATAAATCCATCTTACGTGCTGGGATCCTTTGGTATGGTTGTTATATATGAATGTGTCTTGGCCTTCTCTTGTGTGATTCTGTGCCAGTCATGGTGGCTCACCATGGTGGGAGGTGGGATGGTGGGGGCCATCAGGTGGTAAGAGGGACCATGTGTATAGTTTCTGTACAGTGTTTCTGCTGTGGTTCCTGCAGTCCCTGAATCTCCATCACCTGAAATGTATCGTGATTCAACTACAACTAAGCAGTATTTCAGTAGTCCTTAAACACAGAGAGTTGAATCCCAGCCTTACTACTTTCTGGCTTCAGGACCCGTGGCAAATGGACTAACTACTGTGCATTGTTTCAATTGACAATATGCAAATGTTTGTGGTACAAGAGCATTATGGTCAGCATGAGAAACCAGTCCCCTCAATTTGAAGAATTTTTATCACAGTGTTTTGGGTTTTATATAAATGTCATCATGTGCAATGATTTGATGATGATACATGATTTTATTACCACTGGATACAAGAAGAGAGGAAAGCAAATTTAAAGCAAAAAAGATGTATGGAAAATATTAGGAGGAATATGTATGAGTTTGAATTTTAGAAATGAAAAGGACTGTAAGGATAACCTAGTCTGATTCATAAATTGTGTGGTTAAGAGACTAAGGTGTCAGGAGTTTATGGCATGCCCATGATAACACCCCGGGTTGGTGGCAGATGATGGATGTTCTTCCATATCCTCTAACCCTGGCTTTTGTCTGATATCAAATCCTGGAAAGCATACCTGAAGCATTCTGTGGCTTCTTCAAAAAAGACTCAATTTTCTAGAATGGACTAAGTTTGAACTTAAATTCCTGGTTTTCAAGATATAGATGTAGCCCTTGTGTTCATAAACAAAAGTTCCAAGCTGCCCCAGGGCTCTGCAGGTGCCAGAATTTTGGTCTAATAACCCAATCTTTCAGCTTTAAAACCTTCTGCTTCAAGTCCTCCTTGATCTGATAGCATATTTAGAAAAGTTCATAATAGTGCTGGGCAGCCCTACAATGAACTTTTTAAAAATAGGGAAACGTATGCCTGCAGTAAAGTTCACAAACAAGTGTTTGTTGAAGAATAGGATTTTTTATATCATTAATGAAATCTTACCATATAAGGCAGCTTTTAAAACATCTTTCATCTGAACTAGGTAATGAATATCTTCTAGTCTCATTCCAGGCCACTCGCTGTCCCACTGAGCATTTTTTTAATTTAAAAGAGGAATTTTGAATCATTTTAAATGAAAAACTTACTTCACCCCCGCCCCCCAACCTGCCCACCTCCTAGAGTTACCCTGAGGACAGAGTACATTCATGTAATTATGGACACTTTTTTGGCTGACTCCTCTACTTTAAGTACATTCATGTACGAATAACAGGATGTCTGTGGAATCTCATTTGTTTCTTGGTTGAATAATGAGCACCAATTGTGAACAGTGTCTATTCAGTGTACATTGTTTTAGATCCCTTTACCTCAATCAATTTAACTTCAACTTCATGTTGGAAGTTAATTAATCTACATAATAACATTTACAAAAATAGCCATTTTGAGTGAAGAATATACATTTAATTTTTTAAAAAAATCTTTGCCTATAAATCAGAAGTCTTAAATCTACTCTCTTGGTTTTCCTGGTCAGCAGAGCTGTCTAAGTCACTTCCTTTAACAGCTTCAGTCTCCCATCTGCAAAAGTGCTCCGTGGACAGCGTTGCTAAACACACCCTGTGAAAGGCTGGAGACACAGATGGGATCTGTGAATAACCTCAAGTTTTTGTTTTTGTTTTTGTTTTTTTATGACCTCCACTAAGTCATGAGTACATCTGGTTTTTCCCACTGGGGTTGTTCCCCACTTGATGCTAGGATATTATCTGGCATGGTGCAGGTGCTCAGTAATATTGTGGAATGAATGAAGGACTACGTGAACTTTCTCGTAAGCCTAAAGAAACTGAATGCTGAGGTTATGTGAGATGGTTAGACAGGGCATTTCCTGTTTTCAGGAAACTTGAAGGAACATTGTGGCTTTATGTTGGAAGGATAGTGGCTTTCTCCCCCATATCTGAGAAACCAAGTTTCCCTTTATTGGAAGTTCACTTTATGGTGTGATTCAGATTTCCTGACTTTCCTGTTTGGTTTTGCATAAAACCATAAATGCAAATAAAATTTTATAAACACAATTAGGTTTTCTGTTGCAGAAATGTACTAAACATTGTAATTTGTGAAAGCACATGAAAAATACTAGAACAACACAGTGAGACAGGATCTCATCCTGTCACCCAGACTGGAGTGCAGTGATGTGATCATGGCTTGCTGAAACCTCAAACTTCTGAGTTCAAGGGATCCTTTCACCTCAGCCTCCCGATGATGCATTATCTGAATTAAGATTTTCTTTAGGTCATATTTTCCTACCGTGAATTATGAGAGGGATATATATCTGCAATTAAAACTAATAAGAATCTAGTGATTCCTGCAATTGTAGCTAATCAAACTATAGTTAATGTACTTAATCACATTCATGTTGGTATATGGTATGCTGCTAGACAGGATACCAAGACATTTTGATGTGTTCTGCACAAACTCTAATTTCCCTCTTAGATTGCATTTTGGACACATCCCCCTTTATATATATTTGATATAAATTTGTGACCCATAATTTTGTCTTTGGAGAGAATTATTTCTTCCCTAGAGGGTACTTCTACCCTCTACCAAAATAAAGGCAAAAAAGAGTGGAGTAGTTAAGAACAGTCCAGGGTTGTTCAGACCTGAGTTTGAATCCCACAAAGCTACTAAGAATTACAATTGCTTGCCTTAAGAAGGAGCTTGCAACTCTGCAGTCATTATGTGTCTTGTTTTCCTTCTCTTCCACTGATATACATGGGAGCCAGCAACAGACATGAGAGCTTTAAAGTCACGAGAATCTGGATACAAATCCCAGCTCCCCACACGTGGCTGTGTGTATTAGTTCATTCTCACACTGCTGTAAAGATACTACCCAAGACTGGGTAATTTATAAAGGAAAGAAGTTTAATTGACTCACAGTTCAGCATGGCTGGGAGACCTCAGGAAACTTATAATCATGGCATAAGGTGAAAGGGAAACAAGAACTTCTTCACACGGTGGCAGGAGAGAGAGGTGCAAGCAGAAGAAATGCCAGATGCTTATAGAATCATGAGATCTTGTGAGAACTAACTTATTATAATGAGAACAGCGTGGGGGAAACCACCTCCATGATCCAACCACCTCCCATGGGGTCCCTCCCTTGACACATGGGGATTATGTGGATTACAATTTGAAAATAGATTTGGGTGGGGCTAGAGAGCCAAACCTTATTACTGTGTGACTTTACATAAGTTACTAAATCCTTTCCAGTCTGTCCTATTATATGAAGAGTGAAATTAATAATACCTCATCAGAGGATTTCTGGGAAAACTTAACACAATGCCATATAAGATAATGATAGAGGATTTTATATTAGAGAAACACAAGTCTTTACAACATATCAGCTGGGCAGTAGAAGGTGGAGGGTAGGAACAGAAAAGAAGTTTAGGACTCATTATTGAAAATGTTTTCAAGATAAGCTACATAAAAGCTTATATTCATTACTCAATTACAAAACAAAAACATCAAAAAATATGGTTGCCAACACTAACAAGGACATTTAATATGTGCCCAAGATAATTCAAAGCACTTTCCATATATCGTCCCATCTACTCTTTCCGACAATCCTATAAGATTATTCCCATTCTACAGATGAGGAATCTGAGGTAAAGATGGGTTTTTCATAATTTACCCAAAGTCACACAGCCAATAAACTGAGAAAGTTAGAATTGGAATCTCAGCAGTGTGACTTTAGGCCTGTCCTCTTAACCTTTATCTATCTTCTGTGAGGACTAAACTTAATACGGAATCAAATGGAAGGACCACATAGCAAGAAGTAGAACAGAAGAAGAAGATTGAAAAAGTTCTCAAAAAGAGGAGGGGCTTAAGGGATGAGGAGACCAGGTGAAAATGGTGTCTAGTCTGATTTGTGCTCCTATAACAGAATGAGACTGGGTAAAGAATAAATATTTATTTTCTCACACTTCTGGAGGCTGGGAAGTTTTAGATTAAGGTGCTAGCAGGTTAGGCTGTCTGGTGAGGTTTGCATTCTCTGGAGAATGTTGACTGTGTCATCATATCACAGAAGGCAGAAGAGTAAGAGACTGAATGTTCCGAGAAACCTCTTTCATAAGGATCTTAATCCTATTACTGAGGGAGGACCTCTCATGGCCTAATCACATTTTAAAGGCCTCACCTCTTATCACATTGGCAACACCTGAATTTTGAAGGGAACATATTCAGACTATAGCATTATGTATGAAATATATTGCATTTCATCAAACCTGAGATTAACAACATCACCAGTAAGTACCATTAAGAAGGGAGAATGGGCTGGGCATGGTGGCTCAGGCCTGTAATCCCAGCATTTTGGGAGGCCAAGTCGGGTGGATCACCTGAGGTCAGGAGTTTGAGACCAGCCTGGCCAACATGGTGAAACCCTGTCTCTATTAAAAATACAAAAAAAATTTAGCTAGTCCTGGTGTTGTGCACCTGTAATCTCGTATGCTCATAGGCTAAGGCTGGAGGGCCTCGTGAACCTGAGAGGTGGAGGTTGCAGTGAACTGAGAACGCACCATTGCACTCCAGCCTGGGCAGCTGAGCAAGACTCCATCTCAATAAAATAAAATAAAATAAAATAAAATAAAAAAGAAGAATGCTGCCAATTTAACTGTATTAAAATTTTACAATATTTTTCCCACTTAGATTTTTATTTCGACTTATTGACAGAGCTATCTTAGGCTTATTTCTACGTAGGTATTTATGATTTATCACTTGAACATACATAACAATAAAAGCAAAGCTAAGTAAATGTAAGGTAATGCTATCGCTCTTTTGTAGGTAGTCTCTTCTGAATCTTTCCATTTCCTGTCCATCTATGGCCCTGCTGTCCTCGCAGGTCCTCTGGCCTACAGAGGCATTGCTGAAGTAGCACTTCTGAGAGACCCTCTGTCATATCTGGATTTCATGCAAACCTTTGTATGCATTTATATGCTGGGACTTTCTTGCTCTTTTCAGAATTTGTCTGCAGAAAGTTTTCAGGCAGCAATTCATTCTTTTCTCAAATGACCATCAAATGGTTTCTTGGCTCAAATGTCGTGTGCTTGCAGCTCTGCAGTTGTGCCACCAGGAGTGGCAGCCATGTTTCTCTGTGTGCACAGTGTGGCAACCCTATCAATAGCTGCCAATCAAAATTGACTGAAATTTTCCATCTCCTATTTTCAACTCTGTTTTATACATGGTTAAATGTAAAAAATGTGCATTCAAGTCAATGAAATTACAAGGAAATTTGGATCATCCATTTCATTTTACCAATTGTTCCTTGACATTGATAATGGTGTATTATCATTTTGCATGTAACTTACTAGGACTCAGAATAAGAATATCTTTTGATGTTTTTTGTAGTTGACTCTCAGCTAATATTATTCTCCAGTGGGTCTCTGTCATGATTTACCCTGTGGATGCACAATACATGCTGGTTATGTTTGTCTACGGCCATTATTCTGTATTTCAGGGAGCTCCCTGGCTCATAGAAAGTCTTTAAATCATTATTTAAATATTATTTTTTAGAATTTAGCACCTGCCCCCGTGGAACAATATCGATTTTTAATTCGATTATTTTAATTTTTAATAATGATGCCCGATTATAGGGTTACCCCTTGCACTACCAGTACACACGCCCACTGTTGGAAGCACAGCAGGAATGTGTTCTCACTGCTGGTTCAGGGCAAGACACAGTATATGTTTTCATTAGAATTCTAAGTGGCAGCTCAAAATTTACTATTTTGCCTTTAAATATTAGAATACTGTTAAAATATTTTAAAGTCTTAAAATGTCTTCAGGAGCTTTTAGGCTTCCATTACTTATGCTCAGAGTCTGTGTGGTATAGTGAAAAGGTGTGGGGCCTTGAGACTGGTGGGGAAGTGGCTTTACCCTCTTCACTACTAGGTGGACTTCATTTAAAAATGCCAAGTGCTTTTACTAGTCAGGGCAAGTTATGTACAAGTTATTGAATCCTTCTAGCAACCTAATAAATAATTGTTGTTACTGATTCATTTTACAGGTGAAGAAGCTAAGGCACAGAGAGTTTAAGTACCTTTGAAAACTCACTTCTTTTCTGTTATCTGTGATGTCCCAGACTTGCTGTGTTAGCCATAACATGCATGAAGCACACTGCACATATTTGGTGACTTAAATGGAAACTCATTTTATTACACTGGGTTTTAATTGCTTTTCTCCTCCATTCCCCAAGAAGTATTAAATTGCCCTTTGAAGTAGCCTTACAGACTCTAAGAGGAAAATAAACTTTTTAGAATTTTAAAACTGGAATAAGAATAACTCTCCTTTACACAATTTGATTTTCCTCGTTTTGTCTTAAGTGATTGATAATCCTCATTTTTTAAAATTAGGAAAACCAGTAGGCAGCGTCATACCAATGTCCAAATTGCCTAATGTCTGCAAATCTCCTTGATGCCTAGATTGAAGGAACTTGTACTTCACAGTGATCAAATATTTTTTTTTCAGTGGACCTTTGGATGAAGCAAGCTAACGTAATTTGTACTTTTGTGAGTCACTAATCATCCAGCTGAATACATAACTTCTAGAGTTCTTATCTTTATAAAACCTCAGTGTCTGCATTAGAAGTATTCCTTTTAAAAAAACATTTTTCATTGCCCCTACCAAATACAAAGCAAAGTAATAGTTATATACATGTATAAAACAGAATTTAATTCAATACTTTGATAGGTATAATTAATTAAGGCATGGTTTTGGAGAAACATTTCAATAATCGCCTCAAATTTTTGAGCTTGTCTGTCTTCCTTTCTCCTTTCCCTCATTCCTTGCTTTCTTTTTTTCTCTCTTTCCTTCTTGGAACCGACAGCTAAATGAATTGCATATATGTCTTTTAGCCCACAAATCCTATTCATGTGCTTTTATTTTTCTATGCTTTAATCTCCTTCCAAGTACATTTGAAGAATAAGTAAATATATTTTCTAAAATTCTTGGCATATTTCCTGGTTTTGAAGGCATGAGGAGAGGATTGGCAAAGAAGTGATTTTTGAATGAAAATAAGTCTATACTTACACTTCAAATCCCCAGAGACATCATTGATATAAACCAAAATACCCATTTTCATAAGGAAAATAGCCAGGTTTTATGTACTTTTGATGATAGAGTGTTTTTAAAAAGCACATATCAACTGAATATATATGTAAATCTGGTTTATAGAATTTCCACATCACAAACCATAGCATAACCTAAACCAATAATTAGAAAACAATAAACCAATGAAAGCTATATTCTAGAATCAAGTATGCTATTACAAAAGTTCAGTCTACCAAAATAACACATCTGTTAAATGCAATTTTAGGAAAAATGCAAATCTTACTGTGTCATACAATGGAGAGAGGTTGAAATGCATTTACAAAGCCCACTTCTCAAAGTTACTTATAGTAGACAGAAGCAAGAAGGATAAGAAAGAGCCATACATTTAGTTTACTGTCCATCAGGAGATTTTCTTTCTACTTTACAATTTTTTAAATCTTGCCTTTGAATTTTTTGACTCTAATTATTAGTTGCTTAAGGTTTATTTTGATACCATGCCATTTAGTTGTGTTGTTAGTAGAATGTTTTGTTTTTCTCTCTCATATAATTTACCTGGCTTCATAAACAGGAAATAATGTTGAGCAACTAATGTGTCATACCCATATCCATTTCCACCTCCTTGAGGAAAAGTGATCCTAAGTTACAATAAAAACATGCTCTGACTAATGCTTCTCTTTGGTCACCTTTGTAGATAGTGAGGGAGCTTTAAAATTCACATCAGTTATTAAAAATTCCATGAGAATATGTCTTTATAATAAAGGATGAATTTATTATTTGTGTTATTCAAAAATAATTCTGAAGGATTATCTAATTGCAGAAAAAAACTAATTTTCTCTTTAGTGGTAAAGTTGATTATAGTAGACATGGAGAATGATAAATGATAGTAGTCTGTAGCTCATATTAGGTACTAAAATACCTCCAAAATAATTTGTTGTTCGTAATCATAGGAAAATATATGGCAGATGTTAAAAGTTGTTTGTGGGTAATAATCATTTGTATTTTACACAGAGCATCAAACGTAATATCTGCAAAGTAGAAAAAAAAAGAAACTAATCCACATTTGTCAAAGATGATGAAACACACTGCATCAAAGAAAAGAAGAGTTAGACGTGGGTTTGAATTTCTTCCTGCCATCTAAGTCCACCTGGTCTTGGGCAAGTCACGTTGCCTGTCTCAGGATCATATAAATAATTTACCTAGTTCTGTGCATAGCAAGTGCTCAGTAAGTGTTAGCTATCATCATCATAATTCATTTGCATATTTGACACATATTAAGACTGTGTGGTGAACCAGCCCTGATATATTCTCAAACAATCCAGTTTGAGAAGAATTGACAGAGCAGTGTGGCCTGCAGGTACTGCACTGGTCTCTAAAGGAACACAAGGAGGAATGAACAAAGGATTTACTGTAAGTAGGAGGAGTTAGCCATGCAGAGAACTTAATCTCTATCAAAACAGAGTGGCACTAGTGCAGATAAATTCCTGATACGTGCTTACATGCTGGGGAAGTAAAGAGAAGACGTATATGACTGAGATGAACAGTCTTAAAAGATCGGTAGGATTTTAATGAGCATAAAGGGATAAGAGTGCAAGGTGTTCTGTGGAAGAAAGGAGATTGGCCAGTGCCTCTGGAGTCTAGGCTGATGGGTAGAATAAAAGGGAAGGTATGTCTGGCATAGTTTGGAAGCAGGCCTTGAATTTTTTTTTTTTTTTTTGAGATGGAGTCCCGCTCTGTTGCCCAGGCTACAATGCAGTGTCGTGATCTCGGCTCACTGCAACCTCTGCCTTCCGGGTTCAAGCGATTCTCCTGCCTCAGCTTCCAGAGTAACTGGGACTACAGGCATGCACCTGGCTAATTTTTGTATTTTAGTAGAGACGGGTTTTTACCATGTTGGCCAGGCTGGTCTTGAATTCCTGACCTCAGGTGATCCACCTCGCTTGGCTTCCCAAAGTGCTGGGATTACAGGAGTGAGCCACCGCGCCTGGCCCTGAATTCTTAAATGTTATACTTGGAAGACATATTTTATTTTATAGGCTGAGTATTTTCAAACTTTCTAGAGGCTTATGAATGATGCCCAACATATTTTCATGCAACAAATACGTGTGGAATCTTTACTCTTTGCCAGGCACTGTTGTAAATGTTAGAACAAACTAGATTTAACTCCTACAATGATGGAGATTCTCTTTCTAGAGAAATACAATGTAGGCAATTGAATGCTGGCTACTTCGTTGTCCTTCACTCAAGAGGGAATATCAGAATGCAAGTCCATCATAATCTGGTTATGACAGGAAGAGCCTAACTCATCACAGTGCACACAAGGCACAAACTGGTGCTTTAAATATACTTGTTAGCAGATGGTTCATGCACTCAAAACCAGTGCCAACTCTTCTGAGTGTCTGGACCCCAGCACTGACAACTGCTGCTCAGGTCTGCCAGGAGGGCAGTAGTATAACCTGAGAAAGAACCAGAAGGTATTAGTATCAAGGCTAGTGTCAAGTTCCTCTGAACACTACCATCCCACCAGGTCAGGGACGGCCTTTCCCTAAACATCCCCTGAGACTTCCTACTTATTTATCGGACTTCCTCTTACTTTATGAAGGCCAAAGACATAATTCTTTCTATTGTAAATTCACCACTGGGCTTTTCCTCTCTCTATATATTCTACCCCTCTTTGTTTTATTTGCCGTTCTCATTTCTGTAATTATATTTGTTGACCAGCACTCTCAAATAGGACTTTCTGTAATGATGGAATGTTCTATTCTGCACTGGTCACTGGGATAGCCACTAGCTAGCCATGTGTGGATGCTGAGCACATGCAGTGTAGCTAGCGTGACTGAGGACTGTACTTTTAATTCTAATTTTAATTGAATAGTGATGTATTGCCAGTAGTAGCATATTAGCACAGATCTAGATGTTCATAAAAATGGCCAATTCCGTATTCTATTTCCTTGACAATATATATCTGGCAAATTCTTATGTTCAGTTTTTCTAGCTTCTAAAGACATACATTTCTTCTTTGCAGCTAAACTATGTTTATAAAAAAATTCTCACCTAGTTCTAGGAGCAGGAAAGTGGTAGCGAGTTTCACTCTTTGTTTACACTTGACCTTAGAATCGTAGCAGGAGCCAGGAAAGAGCTGCTATGTCGGGGGTAAAGTTCTACTGTGGTATTTTATTTTAATCCACCTCTTGACATTCTCTGGCCAAGGAAAAGAGCAGTTTTTCGTATATTTGTCTCTCTCTTCTTCAAAGAGGATGCCCAGGGTAAGAACTGCCAAAAGAAAGAGGTAACTCTGCTTTGATAACAGTGTACTTTAAACAGCAGTGTGATTCCTCCTGGCTGGTTTCTGTTGTTAATGAATGTGGGGTGAAGGAGAAGGAGCAGACATGTATGGCTTGTCAGGGGATGCCATGCATGGCACCATTCATTCATAAATCATGCGCAAGAGGAAGAATACATTTGTAGGCAAGGGGGATAATGGGCTCCCTTTTGGACACATTGAGTTTGAGGTCTTTATGTTGAGATATGTCCTTGGAAGCTATCTGCATGTGTGCACTTCTGGAGAAAGATCTGTCCTGGAGATGAATAGTGGGGGTGGGTCATTGTTATATGCTAATTAAACCACAGGAAAGGATAAGATGGCCCAGGGACAGTGGGACGAGTGAGAAGAGGAAAAGATGAGTGATGAAACATAGCCAAAGCACCAACATTGATGTGATGGCTGGAGGAATAGGAAGGAGCTTTGAACCAGGTAGGAGGACAAAAACGAAGAGAAGGCAGTCACAGAGGATGAAAGGGGACACAAGTCCAAGATACAGAGTGTTCACTGGTATCACCTGCTGTGGGACTGTGAAGGTAATGGAAGGACTGTGGAGTACCATTAGATTGAGCCCCATGGCATCAAAATCAGAGACCTCAGTGAGAGCAGCATCAGAACAAGTGACAAGAGTTCAAAGGATGGGTGGAAGGTGAGGAAACAAAGATAAAAAGTATAGAGAGCTCCCTGGAAAACATTTGGCTGCGAAGAGAGAGAGCTGGAATAGCTATACCTGCAGGAGGATGAGTGATAGGTGGGGAGTTTGTTTTGAAGGTAGGTTAGAATATGTTTAAATACTGGTGGCAAAAAGAGGGATTGCTAGACAGTAGATAAAGACACAGGAAGGGAATGAGATCATTAAGGAGCCAGCCCTTGAGAAGGGAGGGAGGACGGTTGGGGTCTAGAGAACAGGTGGAGAGAGACACATCCACCTAGGCAGAGTGAAGAATGACTTTCAGTTTAAGATGGAAAGGATGGGCTGGGCACGGTGGCTCACGCCTGCCATCCCAGCACTTTGGGAGGCCGAGGTGGGTGGATCACCTGAGGTCAGGAGTTCGAGACCAGCCTGAACAACATGGTGAAACTCTGTCTCTACTAAAAACATGAAAATTAGCTGGGTGTGGTGGTGGGTGCCTGTAATCCTAGCTACTCTGCTATTTGGGAGGCTGAAGCAGGAGAATCACTTGAACCCGGGAGGTGGAGGTTGCAGTGAGCCAAGATCACGCCATCACACTCCAGCCTGGGTAACAAAGCAAGACTCCATCTTTCACTCCACCCCCTCCAGAAAAAAAAAGAAGGAAAGGATGGGCGTGGCTACAGGTAAGTTAACAGGCTGAGGAGATGGCAGTTGAGAGAGATCCTGTGTGCTGACTTTGCCAGAACTAGTTTTGTATCTAAGATTCTATAGATTCCTCAAGTGACTTTTATGTTTGAATGGAGCTAATGTAAATATTCTCATAAAAAGCATCCCAGTCCAACTGAGTTGTGCATTTGAAGTTGGCTTGGGGCTTTAGGAAAGCCAACTTGTCTAGTCTCATCTGCAGAAGGACTTCTTAGCAGCAGTCATTTTGTAAGCTCTAAAGTGAAGAGGAGCTTTAGGTATTTCCCCTTGGGTAAATTAAAAGCTGGAATCAAGCACAATACCTGTGACTCTTTCTCTCTGCAGTTTCTATTGGAAGTGTGTGATTCTCATTTTGAAAAGAATCTATGGAAACGTGTCCAGGAATGCCGAAGGTGCAGAGCCCTGAGCAGTGAGTGAGGCTGGGGTTGGGTCAGCCCTGTGTTCAGAGGCCCAGGGTTCATACCCAGCAGCACTTGTTTGTGTGGACAGCAGGGTCTGTAAGGTGTGCCCACCACAGTGTACAGCTCAGACATGACCTTTGCAGGTCCTGGAAAACACATGTTTCAGGCACGTGGGGTGTGTTGGGATGTGGGTGGCATCAGCTTCTGAGAAAGTCTTGTTATGCAAAATGAAAATATAAATAAACATTAAAAGACAACGATTTCTTAAAGCAACATGCCCTTTCATTAAATAAAACCAGGACATATAAAATCCATATCTAGTTTTACACAGACATTTCGTTCCGTGACTATTTCTCTAACACGAAACTGAGCAGCTGTTTCTCCAGATGCCACATCAGGGATCTGAAGGGAATTATTGCTAAATCCAATAGCATAGTTAGCTAGATATCGAAAGAAATACTACAAGATGTATCTGATCTAATCAGTAAGCCTCAGAGAACTAAAATTTAAACACACAGCATGGAATTAATGTGAGAATTTGGATTACATTCTAAACAAGGGGAATGTAATTGCTAGGCTTTTGAGCTTACCACATTCTAATTTTTATTATTTAAAACCTATTAAGGATCCATCACAAGAAACCTTCTTCGTTTTTTCTACAGTCAGTTGTCATTGTGGCAGCCAATTGTTTTGAGAGAGAAAGTACAACATTATTATTTATGAAAAAGAGCTGACACACACAATCCATATATTTAGCTGACTCTAATATGTCTGGACCAGCATATTAAATTACATGGATAACTACTTGAAAGATAGATCTAGAAGGTTACAGGTAATTTTTAATGCAGGAACCATCAGCCCTGTACTGAAATGAGAAAATGTTCATCAACTAGTTTATAACCTATTGCCATTCTGCCCCATAGTGTGGTAAAATGAACAGCGGGAGAAATTTATGCTCTAGATCTATTGGTCTAGAAGGAGTGACCTGATAAAAGATTAAAAAGTGGAATTTTCAAACACACACACACACACACACACACACACACACACACACACACACACACACACACAATGGCTATTTACATTGAAGAAATTTATTACAAAAAAGAACTAGTCAATCCTCTGACAAACGATAAATTTCTTGTCTTTCAATCTCTAAAACATGTATAAATAAAAATGTTCATTTATACTGCCAAGTTTAAAAAAGACTTAAAAATACTCAAGTATTTTAGAAAAAATATATATAGTCCACACATCTAGGAAAAATACTGGAAAGTCAAACAGCAGGTGTGTTAACACTTCCCATCTCTGACTGGTATGACTATAGGCATTTTTGTTATTTTTCCTTGAGTAGTAAATATCACCATTGAGCATGTATTACTTCCATGATTATTGATATAACCCACTAAACAAGTAACACCCTAAGCATTCTGTACACTGTGATGGGAGGCTCTTAAACGGCATTCAGATGGTGTTAACCAAGCAATTGCTTTTGTTTCTCAAAGAACTGTCTTTTACTTTTATTTTATATTATATTGATGAGGAAATTATTTAATCTTTGTGATTTGATCCGCTGCTTCTGTCACTCTTTGCCATGGATGCTTCTTATCCTCATGCCAAAGACCACAGCATCGGAGTCCTGGACAGTGGCCACTTAGCCTGCAGCTGGCTCAGCCCATGTCTTCCCCCAGCTTCCCAGAGGCCTGGACTAGCCAGGGCTGCCCCTGGCCTCCCCACCATCGCCTTGGACACTTCCTACCCCACAGTCTTTTTTATCAGCTAATGAGGATCCGAGACAGTGCCAGCTGTAGGTGGCATTTGTTCATCTGATTCACAGAGCATTTACTCAATGATGAATTAATAGATGCATTCTAATTTATACATATTTTGCTGCTACTGTAATATGCCTTCTTAGAATAAATAAATGAGGGTATATATTTTCCTTTAGAGAGTTTCAGACCACTAATTAGGTTAGCTCTGTGAGTGCTTAGCAAAATGTAACTCGTGTGTTATCCGTGGCAGATACGTTACCGGCTATAAAACCTTTATAGAAAATGTGACAGAAAGGAAGGAAGGTACATCAGAGAAAAATCATTGTTGATTTTGCAAAAGTAGCTGCTGGTAAAAAAATAGATGTTACAAACCAATGGTTGTTAATACTTCAGGATACCTAAATGTATGAGTATACTAGAAGCATTTGGATGTGGAAGAGGTCTTCTAGAAATTGTACCCACTCATGTTGACTCTACATGCTTTGTCTTCAAGCTCTACTCGATGTCCCACCCACTTCTGTGAGCCACTGTTACTTATGAGAGGTGTGTTGGGGCAGATGAAAGATTGAGACCCATTAATAGTGATATAAGAATCTGGAGAAGGCCAGGCACGGTGGCTCACTCCTGTAATCCCAGCACTTTGGGAGGCCAAGGAGGGTGGATCACAAGGTCAGAAGTTCAAGATCAGCCTGGCCAACATGGTGAAACCCCATCTGTACTGAAGAAAAAAAAAATACAAAAATTAGCTGGATGTGGTGGTGGGTGCCTGTAGGCCCAGCTACACAGGAGGCTGAGGCAGGAGAATTGCTTGAACCCGGGAGGCGGAGGCTGCAGTGAGCTGAGATCACACCACTGCACTCCAGCCTGGGTGACAGAGTGAGACGCTGTCTCAAAAAATAAATAAATAAAAAGAATCTAGAAAATATCATGGCATTTAGATGGAGGATCTGTTCTGGAGAGAGATGGAAATGAGTGGAGGATTTTTAAACATTGAGAAGTTCAAGTGAAAAGTTATGAAGATAACTCCAAATGCCACTGTAAATATTATCAGAGGGAATGGAGACAGGAAAAGATGAGGCTGGTGGCATTACAGCATGAACCCCTTCCCACAGGTTCAGTCAAAAAACATTTCTCCAAAGTCAGTAACTAATCTCAACAAACAGAATAAGAGTTGCTCTTAAGAGCTGTGATAGGCTCAGTACTGACTCTTGTGAGCTTTATGTAATGGGCAAGAACTAGCAATGGCAAGGCACCAGAGTGCTCCTGTTTAGAAGGTGCATTAACTATCTCAGGCTACTAGGAATTTATTTAATAAATTGCTACTCTAGCATAGGAAATCACCCCTTCATGGCCTGATGGAAATGTGTTCCATAACAGTAGCAATTTACTTCCTTCTTGGCAAGAGGAACAAGCCCTATATACTATATTAAAAACGTGCCATTTCTTCATCATTTAAAAAAAGGATTCTTAGTTTTGGCCTTTAATTACTCACGTACAAATTATATTTCATGAATTTCTAAAGAACTTCGATTTTCTTAAGACCTTACACCATTTCGATTTTGAGAGAGAGAATATATACATACATTCACACCGCGAAGGCTAAAAACAGCTGGTGAAAAAGTAAAAATTCGGTGTTGACATAAATCCTGTTGAAAGCATTGTGGAAAAGATAAGGGTTATAATTTACATCAAAGTTTCCTCACATGGCAGTTCTGAACAACGTGGTCATGACAGAAAGAAATGGGTCACATCAAAGAATAAGGGAGTGAGTTTTAGTTGGGAGCTGAGATAGCAGTCTTCCTCAAGGATGGCCATTGTAGGGCGCCATGAATAATTAAGGTATCTGCCAGTCATCGGGGCTTCAGTCATCACTTTGGAAAGGGCAGAAAGCCCCAATATTTACATAGGGATCATACGCTTACATTCAGAGTGCTTCTGCAGCTTCTCTTGGCAGCCTGTGACTTGTTGGCAGAATGTCTTCAATTATGGGCAAACTGCCTAGTCTCATATCATCACAAACCAATTTGTCAGGATGTGTGTATTTGGAAAGCTCTGGAAACAGAAATATTTTACTTATTTTATGAGAGTGGGGAGAAACCCTAGTACACATACATTCAAAAAATACCAAGTCTTACAAAATTTTACCCTTAGATAAATATGCTTGTGCCCTCCACAAGGGAAAAAAGTAGAAATATCTTTATTGATGTCCATCTGAAACAGCTCTATGGATGTTTACAGAGAAACTGTGGATCGGAGAGGCTAAAGTCTCTCCACCTGAACTCCGCATTTAAACTAATCAATGTTACCATGGTTTTTCTTTAAATAAGTCCATATTGTCTAGATATTTTTAATCATTGTTTCTTCAGGACTCTGTGACAATTGTGGGAGTTAAAGTATTCATTATAATAATTTATATTATAAATAACAAAAAGATATAAATACTATAAAGATACAGGGGATGTGGGAAAGAGCCTATGGTAGCCAAAATAAAATAAAAGACAATTAATGAAATAAAACCCAAAATGAGAAAATATATTAGCATTCTTCTAGTTTTCTTGCTTTTCACCTTTCTCTTTCTCTAAGATAAAATTTCAGGATTATGAGAACTACTAAACAATTTGTGCATAAATTATGTTAACACTAATTCCATTGTTCCTCATCTACAGTTTTATATATGACATTTTAAGCTTTGAAAAATATCTCCTTGCTTGCAGAGTTGATTGTACAGTGAATAGTGACAACATGAATGTTATTTTCCTGTTAGATTTAGTTTTGGGGTTTTAGAGTATTCATTTGTGTATTTACTTGTTTAACTTGTATCTGCCCTGCTTGACTGGGTAAGGATCAATCAAGGAGGGTAAGGACCATGTCTTTTCATTACTGTATTTTCAGCGCATAGGGCAATTGTAATTCCTACTAAAAAATATTTTTTCAATGACGATTTTTGTCTGTTTTTTGTTTTTTGAGATGGAGTCTCAGGCTGTTGCCCAGGCTGGAGTGCAGTGGCACAATCTCCACTCACTAAAACCTCCACTTCCCAGGCTCAAGTGATTCTCCTGTCTCAACCCCTTAAGTAGCTGGGATTACAAGCGTGTGACACCTTGCCCAACTAATTTTTGTATTTTTAGTAGAGACAGGGTTTCACCATGACGGCCAGACTGGTCCCGAACTCCTGACCTCAAGTGACTCCCCGCCTTGGCCTCCCGAAGTGCTGAGATTACAGGCCTGAGCCACCGCACCCGGCCCTTTTCAATGACTATTGATGCTGTTCTAGAAAAATATCATCTGGTATAAAAAATCAAAATTTTGTAAAATAAATAATTGCAGTGGAGAGCGCATCTACTCTCATGTTATAATGGCTGTATTAACATGCCAACAGGGATATGCTGTTCTGGCTGGTGAATTTACCATCGAGTGACTTTTTCTCCTGCAGCAGTTTCAAGACTTGGTAGGACTGTTCCTCTCCCAGGCTGTCCTTTTGACTGTCTGACGTGGTTTGTTCTTCCCAGTCTACCAGAGCAATTACTTATTTTGTTAACTTCCTAGAACTTAAACTCCCTTTCCCATTTCATGTCTAAGTTTATAATAACAAATAGAGCTGAACTGTGAGGATTTATTTTTCTGAAGTATGTTCTACAACTTGGAAACTTTCAGTGTTCAAAGCTTTGCATTTTTCAAAATATGTTGTGGATCTACTGTTTTCACTTTTTAAATTTAGATCT
The DNA here is from genome assembly GCA_004027715.1 of Plecturocebus donacophilus. Lineage (NCBI taxonomy): Eukaryota > Metazoa > Chordata > Mammalia > Primates > Pitheciidae > Plecturocebus > Plecturocebus donacophilus. The sequence continues at coordinate 18,558 of PVKP010018511.1, read as the reverse complement.
CTATACGTAGATTTCTTAGAAGGAGATACTTGTGCTTCTCGGTTTTATAAATGAAAGCAAATAAATTAAGGTGAAACAAGCAATACTGTGGGGCAAATGAAGGCTAAGAAACAAAGTCCAGGGCACAGTTCTTTAAATCTCCCTCATTCATTCTCAAAAGGAATCATTATAAGCTAATTAACAAATCTCGGTAGGAACTTGAAACATAGATACATATCTTAATTTGTTTTCAAATAGTTCAGATAAATGCACAATGTGAATAATATTGCTATTTTTTTTACTTTTTATTTATTGATTTTTGAGATGGAGTCTTGCTCTGTTGCCCAGGCTGGAGTGCAGTGGGGTGATCTCGGTTCACTGCAACCTCCATCTCTCAGGTTCAAGCAATTCTCCTGTGTCAGCCTCCCAAGTAGCTGGGACTACAGGTGTGCACCACTGTGCCCAGGTAGTTCTTGCATTTTTTAGTAGAGACAGTATCTCACCATGTTGACCAGGCTAGTCTCAAACTCCTGGCCTCAGATGATCCACCTGCCTCGGCCTCCCAAAGTGCTGGGAGTACAGGTGTGAACCACCACGCCCGGCCTGCCCAGTTTCAATGAATCATTTCAGTTCCCCAAATAAAATGTGTTTTTTGTTACTTTGTCATGCAATTTTGAAATAGTTTTTGGAAGACCACTGCTATAACAGTTTGCTTATCAAGATGGCTTTATACCACTGTTACTTATAAGGATCACTTAGCTTAGGGAAACTGGTAGTGGGTTGTTTTCTCTATACATCTTTTAACTAATTTTTGATTCATATACTAAGCACTCAAGTACAGCACTCAAGTACTCAGCACTTTGATTCATTCAATATGGGCATGATTTCCTGTTACAGCCTTCTTGAGGGACTATACTTTCTGGTTTATGCCTGTGGTCCTGGCATCATCATCATATTATTCTGAGATAAGGTCTCACTTGGTTGCCTAGGCGGGCATGCAGTGGCACAATTGCAACTCACTGCAACTTTGACTTCCTGGGCTCCAGTGATTCTCCTGCCTCAGCCTCCCCAGCAGCTGGGACTACCATGTACCACCATACCCAACCAATTTTTTAAAACATTTTTTGTAGAGACAGAGTCTCACTGTGTTGCCCAGGCTGGTCTGAGACTCCTAGTCTCAAGCAGTCCTCCTGCCTTGGCCTCCCAATGTGCTGGGATTACAGGTGTGAGACACCATGTCCTATCTGGCATTATTATTTTAACAATGTCCATTTTTACTTTCAAAAGTTTAGATGGTAATTTATATGTTAGTTCTCCTATAGGGACTTTTAAAACATCCTCCACATATTTTCTCCACTTTCCCCACTTCTCTTCATGTCTGATTCTCACAGATCAAGCCTGTCTTTCTCATATGTGCCACAGAGACAAATCTAGCTTGGCCATTATGAAACATAAAGGATTAGGAGTTGGAGCCAGACTACCTGGGTCCAAAGCCCAGCTCAGCCATTTGCTGTCTGTGTGATCTTGAGCAAGCCAGCCAGCCTCTGTAAGCCCCAGCATCCTCATCTGTGCCTGGGGGAATAGTAGTAGCACTTCTTAGAAAGCCAGTAAAATATAGCTGCTACCAACCTAGACTTTCGTATCCAACTGCATGGGTCTGAATCCACCATAACTTAAGGCTGTAATAGCATTAAACACATTGATATATATAATGTGTATATATATATGTGTGTGTGTGTGTGTGTGTGTGTGTGTGTGTTCTTAAAATATCTGAGGATTAAACATAGTATAAATGTGATGCCTTGCACATAGTCAGCACTTAATTAACGAAATCCAGTAATGTCACTGGATACTCACCTGCACATCCCTGGTTTCTATCCCTGCCTAATCCCAGCAACGATGCATTCATTATAGATATTCTAAATATGTGCATAGATTTGTATGTGCATAGGTCTGGAATTAGAAACTCTGAGCAGATATTGCTTTATCTCTCCAAATAGACTGTTCAGGGCTGCCAAATTGCAGTTAAAAATCTAGCAAAATGCCAGCACATTTCAAATAAGATGCAAATATGAAATTCACTTACTCTTAAAGGGTATATAAAGGCTTTGCTAAATTAGAAATGCAGAGAAGGGAGGTTTATTTATCCTCTTTATTTGAAGTGAGAGCCAGAATCATGATGGTTTAACAGTCCTAAATATTTCCTTGGGTTTTTCCAGGAGAGAGAGATTGTATTTATCTCTTAAAGGCCCATACCTATCTCCACATAGGAACTGGGAGAAATTTTATTTATTTAATGTTTCTCAAACAAACCCATGATAGCTGGGTCTGTGTTTTTCTGATTTTAAAATCCACCTACATAGCACAGTGTTTAGCTCATTGTATGCCCTCAGTAACTGTTTTTTGTTTGTTTGTTTGTTTCTTTAAACAGTCTTGCTCTATTGCCCAGGCTAGAGTGCAGTGGCATGATCTCAGCTCACTGCAACCTCTGTCTCTTGGGCTCAAGCAGTCCTTCCACCTTGGCCTCCTGAGTAGCTGGGATTATAGGCGCATACTACCATGCCTGGTTAATTTTTGTACTTTTTGTAGAGATAGGGTTTCATCATGTTGCCTAGGCTGGTCTTGAACTCCTGTGCTCAAGTGATCTGCCTGCCTCAGCCTCCTAGTGCTGGGATTACAAGTGTGAGCCACTACACCTGGCCTTAGTAACTATTTAATAAACCAAAGGCTAGATGAATGATTGGCTTCTTTATTGGAAATAGTGCTGTTTTGGTAAAGAGAATGCTTTCTCGGAAATGATTTACTTTCACCTAGAAAGATCTAATGGTTACCTACTGGTGTCTGTTTTCCTGTAAGAAGTAACTAAATGATAACAAATTGTGTGTGTGTGTGTGTGTGTGTGTGTGTGTGTGTGTGTGTTTAATGTAGTCAAGGAATTAAGATTATTTTTGACATTGGATATTATTTATCTTTGTTTAAATGTATTCAAGGTTAAAATGAAATGAACCTTATAACTTTGTGTGTCTTTTTCTCCTGGGTATATTAGTGCTATTCTTTGATGTCTTTTAAAAAAGCCATTAAACAATGTAAAACCATGGAGACAATAGATGGAAAAAATTACTTATCTAAGACAGACTCTGACCCAGATTGTTTCAATAACAGCATCAATTCATGAACAAAAAACAAGATGGGGGAAAAGTCAACACAGCAACTACCTCTCTTAAAATCAGCCATTGCACAGAATGCTTGTATTGATAAGAAAAACACTTCACTCTTAAACTGTGATGGTTTAAGAGTATAACTCAAAGAAGGGGTAACTTCGGTGGCATATAAAGCTCCTTCAGAGTGTGCACTACCTGACTGTCCTTGTATCCCTCAAGTGCCCAGCACGGGACCTTGCGCCTGTTGGCACTCAGGGAGTGTTTACTGAATTGAAGGGGGTCACCACACATGGGAAGGGTCGTCCTTTGCTGGATGTGTCAGTTTTCTTTCTTTTTTCCCACTTACATACTAAGAACAGAGTTCAGAAATGTGAAATCTGCTTGAGCTGCCAGAGTAGGAGACACTTTATATATAGCTTTGAACATTTCCTTATGACCAGTTTACATTTTACAGTTTGCACTATAAGGATGGACATTCTAGCACAAAACCAATTCAGTCATACATCTGGATAACATGCTGTTCAGTTTTCCATTGAAATAGGGATTTTATTCATTTAGAAATAGGAGATTTTCACTAATTTGAAAAAAACTAAGGATATAAAGATCTCCGTGGCATTTTTGGAGAATGTCTTAAGCTGTGGCAAGTATATAACATCTACATTTATAGGTCACCCTGATCTCCCGGGCAGCATCGCCTCCACCTGCACTTCTCAGAGTCCCTGTGCCACCACTGAGAAGGGCTCAGGAGGCGGTGTCCCACAGCAGGCAGCTCTTTTGTCTCTAGAAGTCTCCCCAGTTTTTCTAGCCTGATGGGTAAGATAGACATGAGAGCATTGAGAAAAACAGATCAAAGCTAGTGCTGGAAAGCAGTGGAGAATTTGGCTCTCTCCTGAGGCCTACGTGCCTCACACTTTATATTCAAAGACATGGGCTCAAGCGATCCTCCAGCCTCAACTTCCTGAGTAGCTGGGACTACAGACACGTACCACCACACCCAGCCAATGTTTTTATTTTTATTTTTTTGTACAGACAGAATCTCACTATATTGCCAAGGTTGGTCTTAAACTTCTAGGCTTCAGTGATCCTCCTGCCTAAACAGGTATTTTCCTAAACAAAGACCTACCTTTTCTCATATGAATTGTTCCACTGTCCTAGTGGCTGCAGAAGCTTTCTCTCCCACCACAGAAATGAAGAGACAGCTAGAGTGAAGCAGGGTCCACCCAGAGAGATGGGCACAGGCTGCCATAGGAGTGTCGGAGAGGCATCTCACATGGTCACAGACATTCAGGGATGGCTCCAGAGGAAGAGGGGGCATCTTAGTTGAGTGGCCAGCACATCCCAACACAAGAAATTGGCTCCTGTGGATTTAAAGAGTGAACATGATTTAAAGAATGACATTCAGAAACATAAAGCTCTACTCAATTCAGATAGTGCTATGCTCCTAAAAGCCTGGCTCATGTCTTAATAATACCCAGCAACTAGATGATGTTCATGTATGAACATGTTCGCTCTGAAGGATTGGGCAAGATGCTTAACATCTCTGTGCATCAGTCTGCTCTTCTGTAAAACATAATAATACCCATATTGAAAGGATGCATGAAGAATATGTGAGAGAACATATGTAAAGTGTCCAGCCTGGGAATAGATGGCTGGCACAGCTGTTACCATTATTCTTTTTTCTTACACCGTATTCAGGATCCATAACATTCATCCATCGTTGAGATCTTGAACCTCCTTAAGCCAGTTAGCTCCTAGACTTTTGGAACTAGAAGAGACATCAGGATCATGTAGTCTAGGTGTTTGATTTTTTAACAGCTATATGGTAGAGTCCTGGGATACAGCAGAGGTAATTAAGGTTGTGAGGGATTGGGTTTGAGTTGAGGTGTTGGCGAAATGGTGTGGTAGAGGGAAGTGACTTTATTACATCACACCCGAAGTTAGTGGCTGGGACTGGAATCCAGCACTCATGCATTTGCTCATCTATTCACTCATTCATTCATTTTATTGAATATTGAGATCTCACTCTGTATCATGCACTAGGAAAATAAATGGCTTTATAATCCCAAGGAAATTAGGGCTGTTTCCCTATCCTAACAGAGCTGACAGTCTAGTATTGGGACAGATGACAGCATACAAATAAATATCCAAGTAAATGTATGATAAATGTAGGATCAATACACTGAAGCCAAAGGAGAGTGAGGCTAAGGGGAAGGAGTGAGAAAGCTACTTTAGATTAAGGAACCAAGAAAGGCTGTCTGTGCAAAAAGTCACCCATTTAATAGAGCTTATAGAAGTGCCATAAAATGCTTGGTCAATAAATTTAGTATATTCTTTACAGCGAATATGCTGGAAATCGTAACCAATGCCCCAGCTGTGTATTGAAGTATTTGTATTAGTCACTTGCAGTGGCCTGAATGCAGCGTTTTTGAAGCTGCCTTTATCTGAAGGTTTTTCAGAGACTGACATATCTTGAACACAGATTTCAAAATAATTAAAACTGCAAAAGCATGTATCAAAGTTTGACTCTGCTGTGCTTGCTTCTCCACAGTCATGTCTTGAACTTCCTTTCCTTTTCCACGTCTGAAGGATTAGAGGCCACATCCACTGTAGGATCTCTAAGACTCTTTTGCAGACTCATCCCCATGAAAGTAAAATTAAAAAGCAACAGGTGTCCGGGGGCGGTGGCTTGCATCTGTAATCCCAGCACTTTGGGAGGCCGAGATGGGTGGATCACCTGAGGTCAGGAGTTTGAGAGCAGCCTGGCCAACATGGTGAAACCCTGTCTCTACTAAAAATACAAAAATTAGCCTGGCGTGGTGGTGGGTGCCTGTAATCCCAGATATTTGGGAAGATGAGTTGTTCAAGCAGGAGAGTTGCTTGAACCTGGAAGGCAGAGGTTGCAGTGAACCAAGATCACGCCACTGCACTCCAGCCTGGGCAACAGAGTGATGCTCGAACTCAAAAAAACAAAACCAAATAAAACAACAGGAGCAAAAGTGTAAAGTGCAGCAATGAGCACGTCCGTATCCTAGTCTGAATTAGACCATTTGTGAATTATCAATAGCGGAGCACTTTCATACCTTTTTCCCTCTCCTTTGCTCATCTCTCGCTCATTTCTTTGCTTGGTAACATGCGATCAGAGTTAGGTAAGAGCAGAAAGTAGAGAATGCAATAGTTTTTCTTCCTTTTTTGTTAACAACTGTTGTAAAAGGTTTTGGAAGCAGAGAAGATTGAAGGTAAAATGAGACTACAAATAAGTTCATGGATAATGTCATTGATTTTAATTATGCCAAGTTCTGAGTAGCAGATATAATTGAGACTCAGTTTGCTCTACAAGTTTTTATCTAATCCATTAAATTACAAAGGCAGGTATTGGTAAATTGCTGTTTCCACTTTAAGGTCTATTATTATTATTATTATTTGAGACAGTCTCTCACTGTCTTCTAGGCTGGAGTGCAATGGTGCCATGTCAGCTCACTGCAACCTCTGCCTCCCAGGTTCATGTGATTCTCGTGCCTCAGCCTCTTGAGTAGCTGAAATTACAGGTGCACACCACTACAGCTGGCTAACTTTTCTGTCTTTTTAGTAGAGATGGGGTTTCACTATGTTGGCCAGACAGGTCTCAAACTACTGACCTCGTGATCTGCCCGCCTCAGCCTCCCAAAGGGCTGGGATTACAGTATGAGCCACCACTCCTGGCCTTAAGATCTATTATTAAACAGATATGGTAGAGTTATTATGATGGCAGATTCCTTTTAATAGTCAAAGGGGAAAGACAGACAGGAGAATGGAGCAGGCGGAAGTTCAGAGCCCATCCAAACTACAGCTTTATCTACTTGCGGAAGATAACTGTAAACACGCTTCACTAACAGTCAATCAGAAATGGTCATCAACAGGCATCTCTCAGAAATTTGGCCATATGAAAAAAACTGGGGTTCAACCTGATGGTCTTCAGGTAATTCAAGAGGTTGAAGCAGCCTCTGAAGCCTCATAGGAAAACTGAACTAACTTCAGTATCATTTTGTTAACTATTTGTATATTCTTTCCCCAGAAGTTGGTGATGCCTGCATCTTGAAATGCAACAGTTCTGTTTAACATAATTTTTATTCAACTAGTAAATCCCTCCTGTAACCCCAGGTGGCAAATAGAACTTATCCTACCTGACTAAAACTATGGATGAGAAACTTGCTGAAGCTATTAATTTTATGTGTTAGAATAATTTTCATAAACTATCTTAGTACTTGCTCGACCTGTTAAGACCACTGTGTAATATAACGTCTTGAGAGTGCTCTAGCTCACAGATTCACTCTACTTTGAGCAGCTTCTTAAAAAATTCCTAATACATTTGCAGTATTTGCACAAATCATGAGATCTGTTTTTGAGAATAATAATAATAAGCATTACTATTATTAACACCATGCAAAGAACTTTATATGCAACATGTAACTTAGTAGTCACATCAAGCTTTGAGAGTACTCTTATTTTCCCCATTAGTTTGAAACTTAGTAACTTTCCCAACAGTTAGCCAGTACAGCCCAGATTTTAATTTTAACTTGACTCTTTAACCCAGTTTTTGGTGGATGGCTATTATTACTCCTCTAGAATAAATGTGCTCTGGACTATTCCCACCCCCTACTCTGTTTTTAGTAGTGACTAAACTACTTTTTTTTTTTTTTTGAGACAGACTCTTGCTTTGTCACTGAGGCTGGAGTGCAGTGCTGCTATCTTGGCTCACTGCAACCTCTGCCTCCCAGGCTCAAGCGATTCTCCTGTCTTAGCCTCCCAAATAACTGGGATTACAGACATGCACCACCATGGCCAGCTAATTATTATATTTTTAGTAGAGACAAGGTTTCACCATGTTGGCCAGGCTGGTCTCGAACTCCTGACCTCAAGTGATTTGCCCTCCTTGGCCTCCCAAAGTGCTGGGATTACAGGCATGAGCCACCATGCCTGGTCTAAACGGCTATTTCTTAATTAGTAGGCAAGCCATCCATATTCTTCATGCTTCAATTTTCTTACCTGGAAAATACTGATAACAGGGGCCCTATATACGGCTCCATATTACTCTTATTATTTTAATATTAAGATGCACATGAATGTGCAATAGACTTTTAGCAGCATAGACTGTGCCAGCCAGGGATGTCAATGTCAAATATGTTTGGGATACATGCTGATTACATGATGAGTTTAACTGTAATCCCGTCTATGTTTGTCAGTTTCATAGTTAAGGAGGAAACTCAAGGCCATTGAAAAGTAACTGAAAGTTGGCTGGAAAAAACAGATTATTTGACTATTTCTTTTGTCCTCATTTGCTTTCTTCTCTTTGCCAGGATTATGTGTTTGTTGATTCTCCATTTCTTTTTTAATGACTCCTCTGACTTTTTCAAGCAATATGTCATAGTGTAGATGGGTTTATTGGCTCATGACTGTCTTTGCTTCAGTGCCTTCAGTAATGTAAACTTTCTTATAAAATATTCTCAAGTTTTAAATGTAGTATGATTTTTAAACATTGATTTAAAAGTATATTTTCAGTTACATTTTTTTTTGAGACAGAGCCTCACCCTGTTGCCAAGGCTGGAGTGTGATCTCGGCTCACTGCAACCTTTGCTTCCTGGGTTCAGGTTATTCTCCTGCCTCAGCCTCCAAAGTAGCTGGGATTATAGGCGCCTGCCACCATGTCTGGCGAATTTTTTGTATCTTTGGTAGAGATGGAGTTTCACCATGTTGGCCAGGCTGGTCTTGAACTCCTGACCTCGTGATCCACCCGCCTCAGCCTCCCAAAGTGTTAGGATTACAGGCATGAGCCACCGTGCCCGGCAACATCAGTTGCATATTTATTAGACATACTAGTCTGTGGTTTTGGGCCATAATTGTTACTCTGGCAAAATTTTGGTTTGTATGTATATATAAATTATAATGGAGATCAATGGGATTATCATTTGCTGTAAGATTGTCATAGTAATAATTCAATTTGAATAATGAGTTATTAAGAGCTCCAGTATTTCACTTTCCCCAATTATTAATGAGCTGTTACCAAAAACTCTATAAAATTATAAGAATGATAAACATCACTTAGATTTACTCTAGCCATACTTCAAAAACGATATTTCTTTTGCAATTATTTTTCAAATTTACTCAACAAACCTGCCCAATCACTAACATTTGTGCATATTTGCTTCATTGCTTAGGTAAGTGCTGTGGAAGAAGGGTCTATGTCTCGTTTGATTTTATTTGGAAAAATGCCACGTGGACCAGTTGCACCAACAGATGACGATGTTTCTTTACATGTATTCAGAACCTTCCTATTTCAGAGGAAATGGGTCACTTTTGGGGGCTATGTACTTTAAGTTTCAGATAAATGTCTTTTGAAAACTTTCTTTTCATGCCTTAAGTGCTTATGGTTCTGTGTCATGGTGGGAATGCGGGGAGTGGACACCCAGCTGAGGAATCGCCTGGATTCGTGATAGTGTGGGTATCCTGGGATGCCATTGTCTAGTTAGCAAGCGAGTATTTTGGAAGGATATTTATCATACAGATGGGTCTTTAGGAAATCAGCATTTTCTCAACTGTAAGGTTGATGACTTTTAGGATTAATTAGTAGCGTTATTAATCCAAACAATTAAATTCTCTCCTAAGAGTACAGCTGTCTGATTAATTAATCTATTAATTAATCAGTTGCTTCTCCAGATGTCTGTTGAGATACTGTCCCTTGAGCACTGCTGAGATGTGTTTTCAGACCATGAATTAATCCCTTTCACTTATTCAACTCTACAGTAAAAGGAGACTATTTATTAAGAGAGCCCAGTTGTGGGTTTGCTGTGAGCAAAAATCTATTTGTAATTATTTCAGGTTATCCTTCTCACTCACGTATATGACATAGTTCTGTGTTGTGAATTGATAATGTTTGATAAAATCTTAATAGCTCTTTAGATGTATTTCCTCTCACCCTACTGGAAAGTGTACTTACAAAATTAAACATTGCAGCTGAAAAGAGAAGAGTCATCACGTTCTAAAACATGATTTATTTATTTCAATAAAGCAAGAAAATTATACCAGTAATTTTAGTCATATAAATTTCATGATCTCTTTAAGAGCTATTGTTTTCCAAGACAAAACTTTGTGTAGCAACCAGTTTTTTCCCTGAGTCTTGCTTCAAACTCATGTGAGCTCCAGGTTCTCAGAATAGTCCTTCTGTGGATGTAGCTAGGGATCCCCAGGGAGTCATGGTCTGGTAGCTGACAGGGTGACATCTTCCTCTGGGCCTGACTGACCCACCCTGTCCTCTGGTCACCTAGATACCGCCCAGGTAGAACCACCCTGCAGGCCAGGTCACTCAGAGCACCCAGCCCTGCACAGCTGCTCCTTCTGATGGCTCTCTCTTTCCTGGTGCTATGCAACTTTGGTGGGAATATGCCAGGCCTTCCAGGCACAGTCACCACACCACTGATGCAGTTGAGTCCTGGAGGTGACAAAGTTGCCAGGTATTCTTTTTACTTTTCTATTTTTTTTTTCTTTTACCAATTATTTTGTTTTGTTTTATTTTTGAGGCAAGGTCTGGCTCTATTGCCCCAGCTGGATTTCAGTGGTGCGATCACGGCTCACTGCAACCTCTGCCTCCCAGGTTCAAGCGATCTTCCCACCACAGCCCCACCAAGTAGTTGGGACAACAGGCGTGTAACACCACATTCGGCTAATTTTTGTATTTTTTGTAGAGACGGGGTTTCAGCATGTTGCCTGGCTGGTCTCGAACTCCTGAGCTCAAGTGACCTGCCTGCTTCAGCCTTCTGAAATGTTGGGATTACAGACATGAGCCACTGCGCCCTGCAAATTCTTTTTAAAATGAAAAAGCATGGTTCTCTTTCCTCTGCTTTTTTGGTGGCAATATAATATAGCAAAAAACCACATAGATTTTGGAATCAGAAAGCCCTGTGTTCGAGGCATTCATCTACTCAGTGTCTACATAGATTAAAAGAAGATAATCGTGATGATGCTGACTTCACGGGGTAGCTGTGAGAAATTGCACTGGGAAGACTGAATGGAATCCAGGCATCTCATTCTCCTCTCTCTGGAATCCAGCCCTTGGATCCCCTGCAGAGTCAAGAACATCCTCTTCTGTACATCTGGCATGTGCATTCATTCATTCATTCATTCATGCGTCAATCTGCACCTACTGTGCATCTAGTACTAATATCTAGCACTGTGCTGATTTATGTTCTGAAGGTCTTTTGCATGTGCATAAAGTTGGGGAAGAGGACAGGAGAGAAGAAAAGGCTTGAGTAGTGGTTGAGGCTACGGATTCATTGGAACTGAATATGCGCAAATTCAAAAGACAAGGGCTGAGGATGTACTTCTGGGGAACACAGACATTTCAAGGGAGGGCAGGAGAGTTGTTCAATAATGGACACTGGCACTGTGTCATGGAACACAGAGGACGTGTGGGCATGGAGTGGGAGGGAACTGGAACCACAGTGGGTGAATTTGCAGATGAGGGAGATTTCCAAGGGGCAAGTGGAAGCATACCAAATGGTTCCAAGTGTCCCTTTGATTGGAAAAGGCTAGGACTTTTGTGACCTTGATGGAGTGATGGCAAAGAATGCCAAATTGCTTTAGGTTGAGAAGTGAAAAAGGAGAATGTATAGGTTTCTTGAAAGAAGCCTGACTCTAAAGGGGAGAGGGCAAAGAGGCAAACAGAGATAAGAGGTTTGTATTTTCAGACTAGACAATATTGTGATAAGTTTCAGATAATTTTGTTTGCCACAATAATTTAAAATGTGCAATGAGATTAGGTTTCTCAAATTGTAAAATGTCAATGAATCTCTGAGCTCAGTGTTAATTATTAAAGTGTAAATTCTAATCTAGAAATTGTCAGTTTGAAGGGAAATGTATTTAAATTTTTTTTTTTTTAATTCTTTTTTTCCAGGTTAAATCTGAGATTTTGACTAGTGAAATCCTTTGGGGGGAAGAGAACACATCCACATACTTTTCTGTGACCTCCTTAGAGGCCTCAACATTCAACTTGGATGTTTCTTTCCTGAGTTAGAATAGAAGCGAAGAAAACCAGAACCATTTTCAGTTCATATTTCAGTTCCGTTTCTTATCACGGGAGATTTGTGAAAATGAACAGTTTTGCTTCACTGCTTGGTAAAGTTAAAGACCCTGCTACCAGACTGGTGTCTGGCTGTTTCTCTCAGTTATTCATGTAAAAGTGTTATTTACATGTATTTTATTGGACCAGCCTGACCTCTGCAGCAGTAAGGAAACAAATGCTGAACTCCGTGTACTGGTGTACTGCTGGGGCTCCAGGAGGCCCCAGCAGGTGTGTATGGGACCAAGAGGTGTATATGGGATCAGGAGGTGTGTATGGGATCAGGAGGCATGTATGGGACCAGGAGTCGTGTGTGGGACCAGGAGGCGTGTGTGGGACCAGGAGATGTGTATGAGACCAGGAGGAGTGTGTGGGACCAGTTCAAGGTCTCCTCATCCTTCCCCCACTGCCTGTTTCTCCTGGAGAATTCTGGTTTGGGGACTGAGAGCCCCTCTAGTTGGAGGAAAAGTGGTCGGGGAACATGAATCCTGTTTGCAGTGTGGTCAGCACAGGTGCTGGATATTGAGTCTCTGGTTCCATGAGGAGCTCCTTCCTAATGGAACGAGCCATGGGTATGGTTCCTCATGGGTGATCTATTTAGTCAGGAGGTGTAATGACTTCTGCAGCAGTTCTCCCTGATCCCTCCTCTTCCAGGTATCTCTGCTGTCACTCCCACTCTGATCTAGGGAGTTCACCTGGGAGTCAGCCCGTGCCTGCATAGAGACTAAGGAGGAGTTCGTACTTCAAGATGGCAAATTTTTCTTTGTTTTTTCTTCTTGACTTCAGATAGATTTTCTATTCTTTGATAGATGAAAGAGGTAAAGAAACAGTGCTGAGCAATGAACAGCCTCCCATTCTTGGGCGTTTCATAGGGAGCCTCCTCTCACCCTCCTGTCTAGTTCACAGGGTTCCCTGACCTCAGATTTGCCTTTCTCTTTACTTTCAAAATTAGACAAAGATACATGTCTATTCTTGGAGTACATCACTTTTCCCCCACTCTCCCTCTCCTCATTTAGAATGCTATGTTTTGACATAATATATCATGGATTGTCACCCTTGATGATTAAAAACGGCGCTGATGAGATGAGGCTTGTCAAGACTTGATCACAGGGTCTGTATGTTCTGTCGGATCATAATAGGACATCTCCAAGAGACTCTGAGAAAGCAGAGAGTGTGAGAACAAATTATGGATTCTTGTGGATGAGGCCAGAGGTGAGATGAGGCTACCTCGAATCAGATTCCTTAAGGAAATCAAACGCCGCTATAGCAGTTCTACCCTTGACTGTGTGTGAACAGTGCACCAAGCAATATGGAGGGAATGCTAAAACTTAAAACTAGATCTTCACAACTGCAGAATCTTCAAAAACACGGGTGGGCTGTTCTTGGTGTTGTTGGGACCAAGCTGTGATTATTTTATTTGGGTGACAAACATAACATGAAAGGCTGAGAGATTTGTTAGCTTACCACGGGCTTCATATAGAATACAAAAGCTGACCCCAGACAGATGAGACTGAGTTTGCATGCTCCTGCAGTGGAGCGTGTCTGAGATCCATCTTTTGTTCTCCATCGCTGTGGTGTGGCCAGCAACTTGGCAGGCATTCATTAGGAAGCAAGTATCCAAAAATAAGCAAATCACAAAATCCATCAGGTTTTTCTCATATGAGTTTACAGATTATAAATGTACATTGTTTGTACATACCCTAAACACCATAAATCATATATATTTTTTTTGCTGGACTGCAGGCAACAATTTCATTCAGATATTTGGATAAGTTTATTTTTATGTCCAGAACAACTCCTCTAACTCCTGTAAGGATTTATTTTACTGTATGATTTGTATCTAACTGTAACTTGTGATATATATATATTTAAAAAAAACATTGTACATATATATATCAGTTTAATATTGTTTTAGATAGTAGAAACTTTGGTACGTCCTGAGTGCGCACTTTTCTCAGACCTTCCCAATGGATCCCACATCCACATCCACATTGATTGAAGATAAACATACCTTAGATTATAATCCTCAGTGCTGCTCGTGAATTGGAACACTTGTTAGAAAGATGGAAAATAAGAAACAAAATTAAATAATTAAGTTAAAGCATATTTTTGTCTCCTATTACTGTTATTCACGTCTCATATGGTACTAAAGGATTAATCACGGTATGTTGTCGGTCGACCCACAGATTTGACACAGCTTACTTTCCTGTGAATGCGATTATGCATTTCGGTGTTTTTACGAAGCAGCAGCTGCCAGAGGAAAGTGTGCTAGGAAGCATTCATATTTTGTGAAAGCTATCTTGGTGCACTGCCTCCTTCACTTGAATTAGCACTCAATTGTCCTAAAGGAAGGGGCTGAAGACTCGGCAGAGTTGGAAGAGAACTCCAATCTCGTTAGTATAACAGCCTCTGCCTGAATTTGCTCACATCAAATTGCAGCAACTTGTTTCATTTTGGTTTTGCTGCCTTACTTTATAAAAGACACAAATGCATTTCACATTTTAAAAATATCCTCCTATGGGTTGAGAACTACATAACAGCTTGAGAACTGGTCAAGCCTCTCACTTCTTAGAATCTTTCATCGCCATTTGGGTTGGACAAGCTAAAGACTGTGAAAGTCCATCATTTTTGACATAACATTTTCAATTCTAAACAAAATGCTGACTGGAAAGGGTAACAGTGCTGAGTTAATGCCATTCATTCTGCATTAAAAATTATGCTAATGTATATTTTTTCCAAATTATCTAAGGGGATAGTATATCAGGTCATATTTTGGAAGTGTTCTTTTGCTATGTTTGAAGCGATCCTTGTGGAAACACATATTGTCACAAAAATTCTCACTCAATAAAATAGAGTAGTTCCAGAATAAGAAAAATTAATAGATAATTAAAAATCAAACAGCTAAATATTCAGGCCAGTAATGGTAGAATGAAAAGTGAGTGGGTGTGGAGGCTGGGGGATGCTGAAAACACAGCTCTGTCTGGAGCTCATGGAAAAGGGGCTACGTTATTTGAAGTTGATAAGAATCAACTGAAATGGAATGGATGGAATAGAAATACATTTCCTAAGTACACATAAATTACTGCGCTAAAATTTTAAAGCCATGTAAAAGTAAAGATGAAATTGAAAAGATAAGATGACCCATGTTCAAGATTCTTATTCTTTAAAAGGAAATAGACCTTATATTTCTTCTTGGGGAATTACATCAAATATATTAACTGAAGTTATTTCTGGGTAATTACAAACGACATTAAAAGGAGTTTTGGGGGAGATATTAATAAAACAGAGTCTAATGGCAGCACAATTTCAGGCCCATGGATATATTATCCAGTATAATATTTCCAGTGCCCTATACAATAATTTTTGTGAGCATGGAAGTGTATATAAATGTTATATTGATGGGTTTATATTAATGAACAGAGAGATCTTTTTCATTAGATTTCTAGTTTTGACCTTTAAAAAATTTTTATTGTTAGAGTCACACATTCCCCAAAGGCAATCTCTACTTTGAAACTAAGGGATCAGTGTTTCAAACTTGTTCTAGTTAGAAACTTATGACAGTGTGCTGAGTTGGAGGAGCGACAAGCATCCTCTCAGTGGTCGCAGCTCCCAGCACCGGGGCCTGGTTGCTCTTCGGTTCTTTTGGGGACCAGCAAGGGCAGCTCAGAGTGACAGAACTAGTTATGTGTAAAGCCAGGTCTGGAACACAGGTTTCCCAATTTCCTAACCAATACCTTTTCACTAAGCTGTTCACAACAAGTTCAAGTAAATTGACATTTGGCATATTTATGAACAGAGTACACCCATTTCATTAAACACAAAACAAAACGAAAACTACTTTCCTTGCTGGGAGCTGGAGGGTTTGATTTTTCCGTATTTGTGCAGAAATTGAAATCTGGTCAGGATGAAGTTAGTCTCTGTATGCTTCTAGCTTTCGTTGATACTACCCTCTAATAATCTTTCTAGTAGACATTTTATCTTAGCTTATGAGGCAGTATGTACAGTTTTAGGACTTAATTTCCCATAGTGGTTGCATTAAAAACACACCATTTTAAATTGAATAACCCTGGTGTTTAATATGGAATATAGGCTTAATATTATGAGAAAAAAATGTTTTGTTTCTAACACGAAAACTGACCACTTGAAAAACTGAAGATTTAACAGAACCACCAAAGTGAGTTATGCCAGACTGACAAGATTACTTTTTACATAAATGTACTAACTTTTTTTTTTAACTAAATGATGCTTAAATATCAGGACTTATGACTGGAGTTATGCTTGGATCAGGGAAAAGTCTCATTTTTAACACTGCCCTTAATTTTTCCTCCTGTAAAGACCTGGCAGTTTTATGAAGAAAAGGAGGTCAGCAAACGTGTTCTGCAGTTGGAATGAGATTGTCAGGACATTGTGCCCCTTTCCCTCTACCATGTAAATTCCAGCCAAGCGATAGGTTCCCTGTTAGGTTAAGTGCTATGTAATTACAAAATCACTTTCAAGAGAGAGAAAAATATAGTTGGCAGAATTGGGAAGTTTTGAAACACATGAGCCCATGCCAGCAGCATTAGGTGGGGATCCAATTTCAATTCTGGTTTTCAAGAATGGAACTCGTTTTGGCTCATCTTTCATTGAAGTGCCAAAGAGCTTTTGCTCAGCTTGGTTGGAGGAATTCTTTTGATTCTCTGGTGCACTGTCTTAATTAAGCTTCAGCATCATGGAATTTGTGAACCAAAGCTGGCAAATTTACTGAATACATTTACCTACTATGTAATTGCCTTAATGATAGCTTTCTACATACGTCTTCTAGAATACCTGCAATCCACATGTGTTGATGTAAGGGAAAATCAAGGGTATACCTTAATGGATTACTAGAGCATGGAAAATAGCATGACTACTTTTTAAAAATTTAATAAAAATGATAGTGGGGAACTTAAAATGTTTTGAGGAAGACTTTCTAATGCTCTAAAGTGTGGCCATTGATTTACATATGAGGGATAATCAGAGCCTTGAGCATTAAAATAAGGCATCTGTGGTCTGGTTACATTTCCATGTCTAAGGTTTCTCTGACGCTGTCTTCTGTCACTTTCAGTACTAGGCCGATGTCATGCTCATGTTGCTGTTTTTAGCATTTTATTTCATTATTATTTTTTAGCAGACAAGGACTGGCTCTGTTTTCCAGGCTAGAGTGCGTGATCGTAGCACACTGCAGCCTTGAACTCCAGGGCTCAAGCAATCTTCCCGCCTCATCCTCCTGAATAACTGGGACTACAGGCATGCACCACCACACCTGACTCATTTTTACATTTTCTTTTTTGTTGTAGGATGGGGGTCTCAATATATTGGCCAAGCTGATCTTAAACTTCTGGTCTCAAATGATCCTCTCACCTCAGCCTCCCAAAGCACTGGGATTACAAGGATAAACCTCCACACATAGCCTTGTTTTTAGCATTTTAATTTTATAAAATGTAGTGATAAGAATGGATGGTAAAGAATCTGTAAGTAATCGTTGTAGTCTTAAACTTATTCTGGAAACCATAGTACTATGTAGTATGCCTGGAAAAGAAATACCTTTACAGGTTTTTCTATAAACAAAGCAATGTATGGAAAATGGGGTGAATGGGAAGGATTTTTTAAAAAATCATTTTTAAAAACCATTGAAATTCTATTAAAATCAGAGGCTTAACCCCTTTATGCTTTCCTAAATTCAACAGAATTCACATTAATTTGATTGTAATATTGTACAAATTTATCATACAGAAATCCAAGATGGAGTGATGAGTTGAGCCGAAAGATGAAAACAGTTACCACCAGGCTTGTATCTGAAGCTGGGAAGTGCACCTTAAAAGGAGAAAAATTCTTTTTTTTTTTAAAGCTATTATTTTTCAAGTTTCTTATTCTGAGCTTAACTGTGTTCCCCCACCCCAAATTCATATGCTGAAGTTCTAACCCTCAGTACCTCAGAATATGACCTTATTTGAAGATAGGACCTTTATAAGTTAATCAAGTTAAAGCAAGGTCATTAGGGTGGGCCCTAATCCAATATGACTTGTGTCCTCATAAACAGGAAACCTGGGGCCAGACACACCCACAAGGAGAGCACCTTGTAAACATGAAGATGGCCACCTCCTAGCCAAAGAGAGAGGCCTGGAACAGAACCTTGCCTCACAGACCTCAGAAGGAACCAACTCTGCCAAGATCAGTCTAGGACTTCAGCCTCCAGAACTATGAAACAATACATTTCCGTTGTTTAAGCCACCCAGTCTGTAGTTCTCAGCTATGGTGGCCCCAGCAAACTACTGCACTCCCTGAAAGACATTACCTCCCATCACTACT
>PVKP010018510.1:0-44143 GCA_004027715.1 Plecturocebus donacophilus | reverse complement strand
ATCTAGACCCATCTCACATGCAAAGATACACAAAGACTCAAAACAGAGGGATGGAGGAAGCCTTACCAACCAAATGGAGAGAAAAAAAAAAAAAAAAAAAACAGAAGCTGCAATTTTCATCTCTGATAAAACAGACTTTAAAACAACAAAGACCATAAGAAACAAAGAGGGACATTACATGGTGGTGAAAGGATCAATGCAACAAGAAGAGCTAAATATCCTAAATATATAAGCACCCAATACAGGAGCACCCAGATGCATAAGGCAAGTTCTTAATGACTTACAAAGAGACTTAGACTCCTACACAATAATAGTGGGAGACTTTAACATTACACTGTCAATATTAGACAGATCAACAAGATAGAAAATTAACAAGGATATCCAGGACTTGAACTCAGACGTGGAACAAGTAAACTTAGCAAGTATTAACAGAACTCTCCACCCTAAATCCACAAAACATACATTTTTCTCAGTATCACATTACACCTATTTTAAAAGTGACCACATAATTGGAAGTAAATCATTCCTCAGCAATTACATAGCATTTCACAGGTTTAAATAAAATATTGGTTGGCTGCTTGTTTGTTATTTTCATCCCCTATTCCTTCCTGTCTTCATCGTTAAGCACAATTATTGGCATAAAACAGGCTTTTAATACCCATTTTTAGACTGCATTCTAGCCTGGGCAATAGAACAAGAATCCTGTTCTCTCTCCCTCTTTCTCTTCCTCTTTCTTTCTCTCTTTCATTCTTTTTTCTTTCTTTTGCTTTCTTTCTTTCTTTTCTCTCTTTTTCTTTCTTTCAAAAATTAAAAAAAAAGAAATGTACATAAAGGGAAAATTTTAAATATTGGCTGGGTATGAGAAAGACTTTTCAACTGATACAATGGACTTCACAGGGAAGTTGTGGAATCTTCTCTCAAGGCTTTTAATAATAAGGCAGGGTGTTTCACTGTATGGGATGCTAGGGTACAAATCATTCTTGCCCCCAGAATGAAATCATGAGGGAGCAAAAGGTTCAGGTGACCCAGGGACTTTATAAATGGTAGCCAGGAATTCTGGCCCAAGTTTTAAAATACTGAGAGGAGAAATGATCCTGAAAGAGGATGGAATGAGGGTTGGAAAATTTGCTTTCCCTGATCAGATACTAGGACACATGCTATGCTCTGGTCCCTGGTAGCAGCATGGTGGTATTCTGGCCTCTTCTGTATAACTGGCACATCACCCCAGGTTTTCTCAATATGGTGGGAGCTGTGTGTACAGAGGGCTGGCAGCCTGCAACCATTATTGCATTATTGCCTTCTGCAAAGGGGAAGATACATACCAGACACTTCTTTCTCATAGTTAGAAACTTCTAGAGAGAGGCTACTATATTATCTGATACTTGACAATAAATTATTAAGCCATCTAAAACTTCTATTTTGGAAAATTATTCTGGAAATCTTGCACTGGGTTGCAATGTGCAACAAGAGCAAGTCTTCCATGCTCATCAAGACATGCCAGTCCTTACTTCTCTTGCCATTGATCAAAGATGGCAGTTGTGAGGCTGAGAACCATCTGCTGATGGGAAGCGGTGCAGGGATTCATGTGATTGGGCAGTTCTGCTAACTATCACTAACAGTCGTTCTTTACATGAGTATAGAAGAACAGTTGAGGTTTTTAAAAGCATGAAGCAATTTTGAGGGTCTGATTAGGTGCATATTTGGTATGCAAGCCTTGTCTTCCTAGTCCCTAGCTTTATTGCTTTGGTTGCTGTTTATCACAGATATGAAACCCAATTTAATTTTAAAGGGATGATAAATCTGGGCTGTGTACAGGAGTGAGCCGGTGCTTGGCACAGCTAACTCCTGGGACTCCAGTTAGCTGTTCATCCAGTTGCATGAATGTGTATTTCTGAGAACTAACAAGATTCACACTGCAAGGCTAACCTTTCCCATGAGCAGTGTGCGTTCCAGTGTGGTAGCATTTACAGGCTCCAGCGTATCATTCATGTGTCCTCATGCCTGAAATTCCACTATCTCAAAGTCATTCCTTTGGATTCTTCTTTCTGAAGATTCTTTTTTAAAGTGCAGATAAACTGGGGACAACATTACATGAATTCCTACACAAAAAGGATGGGTGAATTGTTACGCCTTTCCTCTGACAACAGCCCATGATATGGGAAGAAACGTTAACGATTGAGAGGCACATACCCAGATGTTCATTCCTTCATTCGGTCATCATTTGTTGAGCATGTACTGTGTGCCACACACTGAGCTACAGGGTATTGCTCCTGACTACAGGAGGCCCATAGTCTGATGGGAGAGGCAGACATTTCCACACAGTGCAGGAGAGAGGGCCTGGGGCATAGAGGAGGGAGGCATGGAACCTGAGTTGGGCATTAATTGCTGAGGCATGTGATGTGACTGCAGGCTGGGTTTTGAAAGGTGAACGGAGTCTGCCAGCTGGAGAGAGGGAGGAGTGGGGTCCTGTCAGTTTTCTCTTACCTCTTTCTGACCCCTGGCAGAATGTCTAGGCACGTTCCTCAGAAGGTCACAAGATCATAGGGCTAGAAAAGTCTGCAGGCCCCTAGAAGGTCACCAGAGCATAATCTCTGCCCAGAGACTGGGGTACTCTCCCTGGACTCCTCAAAGCTACTGCTTTCACACAGTTCAAAGGGGAAAAGAAGGAATTGTTAAGACAAATCTAGCCAACCTCATCACTTTGCCTCAGGAAGACCTTGTTTTTGGGCCAGGATTTAGTGCATTTGTCTAATCCTTTCATGGAAAGATTAAAATGGAACACCTGGCTATTTGCTTTATTTCTATCTAAAGCCACGGGCTATCACTTGAAGTTAATTATATTGAATTTTTTTTTCGTTCTTGATATCCCACACCAAATTTCCTCAACTCTGGAAATCACCTTTCCATAATTAAGAGCACAGATTCTA
Source organism: Plecturocebus donacophilus (assembly GCA_004027715.1). Classification (NCBI taxonomy): domain Eukaryota; kingdom Metazoa; phylum Chordata; class Mammalia; order Primates; family Pitheciidae; genus Plecturocebus; species Plecturocebus donacophilus. The sequence goes on along the minus strand of PVKP010018510.1, from coordinate 41,216 downwards.
GAGCCAGATTGCCTGGACCCATATCCTAGTTCAGCTACAAGATGTGGACCTTATTCCTGCCTCAGTTTCTCCAAGTGTAAACGAGGATAATTATGGTCTGTACTCTATTGACGTGTTCTGAGGCTTCAGCCAGCTGGCCGCATGAGGCATTTAGAACAAGGTGAACAGGAAGTGCTCAGTGAAGACTGGCTGGTATTCACCTGCTTACTGCAGAGCACCTGACCCAGGACTGTGAATTACAATGTAGAGGAAGTGCTGTCTCACCCAGCAAGGCAGTTCAGAACCTACCAATCAACTGAAACATTCACCAAGGGCCAACTGGGTACCCGTGGGTTCTGTGCCAGCCATTGGGAATACTAAATCCAATAAAGAGTGGCCCCCATCCTCAAGAAACCTACGGCCTAGTAAGAAAACCAGACACCATCTCTTCCTTAACATGTACAATGGCATCATAATTTGTACTTTGCTATACTATGAAATGTCCTCACAGCCTCTCAACAGGTACCTGGAACAGGTATCATCCTCCCCACTTCCTGCACAGTAATAAAATGTCTATCGGGAAACACTGTTTGCTTATTATGTGTCATTGTCACCTTAGCATAGGAGGTCATCTTTTTTTGTTTTGTTTTTGGTTTTTGGTTTTTTTGAGACAGAGTTTCGCCCCTTTCGCCCAGGCTGGAGTGCAGTGGCACGATCTCAGCTCACCACAACCTCTGCCTCCCCAGTTCAAGCCATAAGCGATTCGCGATTCTCCTGCGTCAGCCTCAGGAGAAGTTGGGATTACAGGCACATGCCACCACGCTCAGCTAATTTTTGTATTTTTAGCAGAGACGGGGTTTCACCATATTAGCCAGGAGGGTCTGGGACTGCTGACCTCGTGATCTGCCCGCCTCGGCCTCCCAAAGTGTTGGGATTACAGGCGTGAGTCACCATGCCTGGCCAGAGGTCGTCTTTCAATAAGCTCACCCCGGGGGGGAGATGTCTAAGTAGACCCTGTTTTCCTCCTGCAGTGATGGGTTGTAACAAGCACCATGTTTGTGCCCCTGCGTGTTAGGTTTGGAGGAGACCAGCCTGTCTACATCAACATCATTAGAGACCCCGTCAACCGGTTCTTATCTAACTATTTCTTCCGTCGCTTTGGAGACTGGAGAGGGGAACAGAATCACATGATCCGCACCCCCAGCATGAGGCAGGAGGAGCGCTACCTGGTAAGTCATGTTGCAAGCAAAAGGTGGTCTCCCCGCCGCCCGCAGAGCGGCCCGTCCGCGGCCTGCACGTGGCGCCTCCCCCGAGCGTGGCGCAGAGAGGGTACTTCCGCCGGAAGGAGGTCTTGGCGAGAGAAACTGGTTCCAGGTGACCCAGACCCTAACGAACCTTTCCTCAAATGATTTTCTGATTTTGCTTTGCTCAGTTGTCTTTAGTGCTAGGTTTGGGGTCTCAGAGCGGAAACAGTCTTTCCTGAGTCCTGACTAGCACTGACATGGTTAAGAGAACAGAGGTGTTGGGGGCATCTGTTAGAGGGTGGCAGCGCCCCTTCTCATCCCTCAGCCTATTCAGTTCCCATGGCAACCCTGGGAGGGACAGGTGTCTTCAGATGAGGACCCTGAGATTCCAAAGGTTGTGGGATTTGCCACAGTCATCTCTCAGGTAAGGGCACAACTGCGACCATCCTCTGCCTTCAAGGTCTATGTTCTTTCCACCGCAGCACGATAGAACCCTGCCATTGCAGCAATCATTGTTTGCTTTCTCTGGACTTGTTTTGAGACCCTCAGCTCCGTAAGGGATGAGTCCAGTAATTATTTCCGTGGCACAGAAGTTGGTAACAAAAATGGCGGGTGGAGTTGCATGTCTTTCTTTCAGCACTAGAACGAAAGGGACATTTCCCATCACTATGTTGAGAAATACCGAGATGCTGACAGGCTGGTGCCCAGTATGCTGAAATCCTGGTCTCTGTGTCTGAGAGAGCCCTTGGGGTTCACCCAGACCCGTCCTGGGCTGTCTCCCGGCACAAGCCAAAAAGAAGGAAATGCTGAGGATCGCTCAGATGTGTCGCTCCCAAGGCTGGAAGATCGCCCAGCGCCGAAGCCACTGCTGATGTGCCCTCTGCAGCAGCCTGGCCGCTGGAGGAAAGCACCTAATCTCGGGGCCACGGCCAGGACCGCTGCTTCCTCATCTCATTTTAAAAACATAATGGAAGGGGGTGTTCAGAGGCCGGGAGCCTTTGGGGATGATGTCCCCTCAGTGTCATGTGCATGTTTTCAAATCCATTATTAGAGTAGCGAAAACTGAGATACAGAGAAGTTAGTGTCTCTAACTTCTAGGGCTAGATGACAACACCAGACCCACGGCTTTCCACTCACCTTCAGTATTTGATCCACTACCTAAGGCTTCAGTGAAGTGTTTTGGTGATGTATTTTTTTATTTATATTTTCTTCCATTGATGATATATTTTAGAAGTGGCTTTTTTTTTTTTGTAGTGAAACCCTAATCTATTTCTTTATAGGTTATGAAGCCGGGCACAGTGGCTTACACCTGTAATCCCAGCACTTTGGGAGACCGAGGCAGGCGAATCACTCTTGGCCAGGAGATCAAGACCATCCTGGCCAACATGGTGAAATCCTATCTCTATTAAAAATACAAAAATTAGCCAAGCATGGTGGCACATGCCTGTGATCCCAGCTGCTTGGGAGGCTGAGGCAGGAGAATCATTTCAGTGAGCCGAGATTGTGCCACCTCACTCCAGCCTAAGTGCCAGAGAGAGACTCCATCTCACAAAAATTTTTTTAAATTAAAAATAAATAAAATAAAAATTAAAAAATAAACTTAAACTATAGGTTATAAATATGACCTTTTTTTTTATTCAGTGAGACGTGTATTTGTAGTATAGAACCACTTACTGGAAGAATAATGTCTACTTAATTATCTTCATTATTTGTTTTGGATCTTGATTAATATAGCTATATGTTCTTTTAGAAACAACATATATTCCATTTAATCCAGATAATTCTTTCATAGTTCTGATTCAGTCCCCATGCTAAGAAAGTTAGAACCAAAGGATAGCAGAAAACGCTGAAAAACCAATGATACAGAAACACGTCTTACGAACACTGCTCTTCAAATATTAATGTAACAGTTGAGAGAAATGCTCTAGCTTTTTTTTGCTCTGTCAAGCTTTTGTTGCCATCCTGTAAATCATTTCATATAACGTAGTCTTCACGCACTCACACAAATAATAACCTGCAATCATTAGAGAGAAAGGTGACAAATGTGAGGGGAAAAAATATGGTTTGGAGTTTCTATTTGTTTGTTTTTGTTTTTGTTTTGAGACAGAGTCTCACTCTGTCTCCGTCTTGTTCTGTCTCTGAGTCTGCCCAGGCTGGAGTGCAGTGGCGAGGTCTCCGCTCCCTGCACCCTCCACCTCCAGGGTTCGATCCATTCTCCTGCTTCATTCTCCCAAGTAAATGGAACTACCGGTGCCTCCCACCACACCCAGATAATTTTTGTATTTTTAGTAGAGGTGGGGTTTCACCATGTTGGTCAGGCTGGTCTCGAACTCCTGACCTAAAATGATTCACCCATCTCGGCCTCACAAAGTGTTGGGATTACCGATGTGAGCCACCGCACCCGGCTTGGTTTGGAGTTTTTTTTAAAAGGTCATAAAATGTTGAAAGATGGTAGTTCGGGTAAGTCTTATATTTTTGAAGAGCTGGTAACTGCCTTTATTATGTGACTTGAGAGATTGTAGGGAGATTTCCCTGTTTGGAATTCTGCCCTTAGAGATTTGTAGGGGTCCCTTTCCAAATGTAAGCACTGTGTTCAGGAAGGGTCTATGTCAGATGAGGTCATGAGATCGATCCTTGGCAAGACCCCAGCAGGAAAGTACAGGGCTCCCCAAAGCAGCACAGCAGAAACTTGGGGGGCTCAAGAGAGGAGAGCTGGTGGGGGGAGCATGTCTCATGCAAGATCTGGTTCCACCCTGACCTGGTTAGAAGGCTGTCTTCTTGTTCAAAGGATAGTTTGTTTATTTGGAAGAAGATGGTCTATTGCCTTTTTTTAATAGCTGAAACTTTTAATTCTGTCTCCTTGGTCCCATTAGACCCTTGAAATAAAATTGCCCCCTTTCAGAAGGGTCTGTCCTCATTTTGGCAAAGCCTGGGTGGTCAGTTGTTTGACTCAAAAGAGGGTGTTGTTTGTGTCTCAGCGGGGTACAGGCAGCTGTGAGGAGCCCACTATCCCCTCCTCGAAGGCCACCACTCCCGTCGGAGGCCCCTCCCTACACACCGCAGGCACAGGGTCTTGGGTGCTGGCCTGAAATGGGTCTGCTGATTTACCACATCGTTCCAGATCTCAATGCTCCAAAGCCCCTTGCTTTATCCAGTTGCCAAAAATCGGGCAGTTCTGCTCCTGGCCCTGAGCCTTACAGAGCTGCTTAGCATACAGCTGGGAGCAGCCAGTGCCTGCCTCTGAGCCTGCTCTGGGGGTGAAATAATATCATCTTGTGAGGCAGAGTGGTTTGGAAAAAAATGGAAAGAGTAAAGGAATCCTAGGATTTGCGGGAACCCCAAAGAAGATGAGGACACTCATTTTACAGGTGTGGGAATGGGCCTGGGATTCGCGGTAGGGTAAGTCCCTGCCAGGAGGAGAAGCCAGACCTCCTGACTCCACCTTGGTGCTGTTTGCCCACTCAGACCTTATGTTTTTACCTCCTGAAGGGTAAAGGAAGAAGAGGACTGGGCCGAGTCCCATGCTTTTGAAGCAGAATCATTTTATAGAATATTGTCCATCTTTACAAAGACGTCGCTGTTACAGCAATTTGTTTTCAAATATTCAAGCATCTTATAGCTACTCCTTATTTCCTGGGAACAACTAGGTTTTCTCAAACTTTCTATTTTCTTTTCAAACTCTTCTTTCTTCGCATTTTCTGGAAAATCATTTTAAAATAAATTGGTGCTCGCATAAATGCAAGTTCAGCTTCTAGCAGCCATACTGTGAAAAGGCAGTTGTCTTAGGTTCATTTCTTTTTTACCATAGCTGGAAACTCCCAGTGCAGAGGTAGCTGCCTCCTTTTTAGGGGTGAGGGTCCTCTGAACCCAAGCACACTTGAACACATCCCAGGACCTGAGACTCTTCTCCAGCTCATGTCCAGCCTCCTTTATTTCCAGGGTAGGGAAATACCTGCACACAGACCATATTTAATGAAAGAATGAATGATGGAAAGCTTTTTCCAATGAAGAGCAACTGTTGTCATTTCCAGATGAGGGAGGGCGTCCTATTCCTGCTGAAGCCTCCTCCTTTTCTAATCTCAGAGCTTCCATGAAAGTGGATTTCTTGTGCTGTCATTTTCACCCTGTTGGTAACACACGCAAAGTTCTCAAAAATGTCAAACTGGGCTCCTGCCCTAACCATTATTGCCACTTCACTAGACCATTCTCTATTTGAAGAATAGGAAGAGAAGGGAGAAAATTTTCCCAGAGAAAACACTGCCTCTGTGACACTATTTATTCGGCTTGGCTGTGAAGCGTGGAAAGTAATGCATGTTTAAAAGAAAAGATGCGTAATTTACAGCTTCTTAATTCATAAAGAATTCAGTGAATCATGTTGGCCCTGTTGGATTCTGGAGAAGTCTGAAAATTGGCCAGAGTCAGCAAAGGTTTTTAGAAAGCTATGCATTTTAATCTACTTGAAAGTTTTGGACTCTGAACGTCGTTTAACTTTGAAAGTATACATATGAAGCAGTGGTGTATGGAAATTTCCACTCTGTCCCTACCAGCTGAAACTGTCCTGTGAATGAAAGAAACCTCAGACGTTGCCTCTATTCCTAAAGCATCATTTTTCGTAAATAAATAAAATGAAGAAGGGCTTTGGATTACCTGCTTTTTAAGTGTTTCAGTAAATATCTACATTTTCCAAATCTGTAAAGGTAAGAAAGTTTGTCTCTTGATCTTCAACTAGTTCAAATTTAGCTTCCAATTGCAGGCTGAGCTAGGGCCCTGTGATAAGGTGTGTTTATATTCCTTTCTCAGCTGCCTTAGCTGGGTGACTTGGCCTGGGAGTTAGCCTCTGTGAACCTTGCTTGTCTCTTCTGCACAATGGGACTATATTATCTAGTTTGCCTGCATTACAGGGTTGTTGAAGAGTCAATTGAGCATTCCACACAGAAGTGCTCTGGAAGCTAAAACTCTCCAGAACACATTTCACTATTGATGCTCCTGCCCCCTAGGCTCTGTTACTGGCTCCACATGTCCTAAAGGGGCCTGACTCTCTGCTCAGGGAGTCCACAGGGGCTGCTGTTTTCCTGGGCTCAGGACATACTGGGTCCTGAATCCTCAGGTCTACCTCTGCTGTGGTCTCAAATTGCCTCACTAGACTCCTTCCCCTGGGGACCCGTTTCTAAGGAAACTGCTTTTCTTTGTGTTCCCAACAGCTGGAGATGTGTTCTGATCCCAGCCCGCTGGCATACATTTGTCCTGTGTTTATTTACTTGGAAACCTAAGCTCCTGTAGGCCCTGGGTTGGAAAGTCATATACGCGCACACTCTCCTACTCCAAGGGGTAACGAGAAAGGCACGCCAGAGCCAAATGCTCTGCCAGGCTGATGCAAGCCATCCAGGAGCATGGAGGACCAGGAAGCTCCTGCTTCAGAGATATGCTGTGAAATACATTTGTCCTGGGTAAATGTAAACTCCTGTGTCCTCCTAAAGCAGGAGTCACAGGAGTTTTTAGGACCAAAGGCCACTTCTGAGGGTGAGCAAGACCCGAGGGTATCCCTGGGGATTCAGTCAAACAGAAAACAAGATGGGTGAAGTAGGGGGCAAGGGAGGAGAGGAGAAGCCAACAAAGGGATTTTGGAGCTAGAATAGAATGCAACCCTCTGCCACCTGTGCTACCACCAAACAGCAGCAGTCATGTGTGTGGCGTGTAGCAGATTAGCATGTTTTGCCTCATGTTGGGGCATCCACCCTCACAGTCTCCTCTGGTGTAGCTATGAGCACTCCTCAGTCCCCTCTTATAGACCAGGATGGCGATCCCAGAGAGGTTGAGGGGTGGTTAAGATCAAACCACCAACAAGGGAGAGTTGCATGAGGCTACCTTAGTTACAAGGAGCTTAAGATTCACTCGGGTCCCCTCTAGTAACAGGAGCCAGGGGGCAGGAGAACTGTGGGAGTGAAGACAAAAGGATGGCAGGCCAGCGAAGACCAGGAAACCCCAGGAAGAGCCAGGCCCCACGGGAAGCGTGTAACCCACAGCACAGCCAAGTCACATGGAAACTAGAAGCTGTTGAGACTTAGAGCCACATCCAGCACCCAAGTGTCAGTGGCCAGGCTGCCCCAGGGTTCTCAGTTCTCTTCAGCCATCCTCAGAGACACCAGTGGTGGATTGAGCCCCTCTCATGCTTCAGTCCTCTCCTTCTTCCATCTCATTTCTCTAGCCCAGCTGGAAAGGGCTCTCCACTTTTAAGGACTTACGTCATTAGATTGGGCTCACCCAGATAACCCGCCATAGTCTCCCTTCTCAAAGTCTGTAACCTTACTCACATTCCCAAAGTTCCTTTTGCCCTATGAGGTAACATAGTCACAGGTCTCAGGGATTAAGATATGGACAACTTTGGGGTCCATCATTTTTGCCTACTACAGTGTCACCAAGGATGACTTACTCAGCAGGGAGCAGAGGGGACTGTGGAGGGGATGTGGGTGTGACAGGCATTCTGACACTTGGCTATGCCACTTACAAGTGCTTGCCACTGTGCATTCTACTGTGCAGTGGCACCAAACCATGGCCGTCCTGTCCCTGATCTACAAAACCGAGTGGCCAGTCAAACATTTTGTTTTTCTTCTTCTACTAGTGACTCATCCATCCGTCATTCATTCATTCACTCCATAAACATTGACTTAGTACTTTCTGTATAGTAGGAGCTATAGTAGGAACTGGAAATCAAATGTTGAACTAAAATAGACACCATCAATCCTCACGGAGCTCACAGACTGCAAGGGAGACAGGCAGTCATCCTAAAACCACACAAATGTATGTGAAGTCATGGCTGTATCACATCCTACAATGCGGGGCGGAGGGGAGCGGGGACATGGCGCTGTCCAGGCATTAAATGGGGTAGTTGGCAAGCCTGGAAGTCAGAGAAGCGATGGTTGCGCTAGATCTAAAGGGAAAGAGGAGAAGGAAGAACACTCAGGCATAGAGAACAGCACATACAAAGCCCTGCAGCAGGAGGGAGCATAGCGAGCAGGGAGGAGGAACCAGGGAATCTGAAGCAGGATGGGCTGAGGGAGGAAGGAAAGAGCTGAATCCAGTGATGTGGGGAGGCAGGGGGTGGGCCCCAGACAGCCTCCCAGACCCTGTTAAAAATCCCTGGGGAGGCATTGCAGGATTTAAAGCAAAAGAGGCATGTTTACAGGGCATTCTGGATCTTTTACACTTTGCAGTGGGGGAATCACTTTGGTGACAGCATACAGAGTAGAGAAGGGCTTCAACTAGATGTGGATAGACCAGCTAATCAGAGGCTACTGCAGTGATCCAAGTGCAAGATAAACCAAGGAGCAGGTATTTATGGGACATCAACCATGTGCAAGGAGCAGTTCCAGGTGGGGTCAGAGGGGCAGCGATGAGGAAACAGTTACGAAGACGTGGAAGACTCATCGCTGTGCTTCCAGTTGCTTGCCGCCTGGTTAGCAACGGAAGACTCAAACTTGAAAGGCTTAACACCAACAAGGAGAGAGATACTAATAGCTCAGTGCAACCATACAGGACTTGTCATTAGCTGGGATGTGTTAAATTAGCAATCTGAAAAATGTGGGGAGGAATGAAATCAGCAAGAGTTGGGGTTCGGAGCAGCTTCCCAGAAGAGCAGAGGAGAAGAGAGGAGAGGTGGGCTCTGCCTTTAGGAGTAGAGGCAGATGCAGCAGAAGTAAGGCTCTGGGAACAGCAGGAGGGGACGGTTACAAGTGAGGTGACACTTTAGAAAGTATGTAAAAGCCTGAGAGCAAGAGGCTAACTCTATGGTGAACCACCTATTTGGCAGGAGCAGAGGGCTTAGGGAGGCGAGAAGCTTGGGGACGGCGAAGTGTTTCTCCAGATGTCCCAGTTGTGGGGGAAGTAAAGCTGCTCTGATGGCTGCCAAGGCAGGTTTGCCCGACCTGCTGCTTCCAAGTAAGGTCCCATCAGGCACACCCACCGCAAGACCACAGCCAGGTGCATCCGCCGGCCACCTGTCAGCTGAGCTCATCTGCTGTGAGCCCCGCCCCTCGCTGTGAGTCAGTGGAGCTGCTGCAGCTGTGTCCCGCTGCTGGTGCTCAGCCCTGCGCCCCTGCTGGGGGTGGCTAACGTAGGCGGTGGTTCTCAGCCTCGGCCACTGGTCAAGTTACGTGAGGGCTTTAAAAGTTACTGATGCCTGAGTCCCACACCTGAAAGTACTGGTTTAATTGGTCTAAGGTGCAGCCTGGGCTTTGGGTTAAAAAAAAAAAAAGCTTCAGGAGTGATGCCAACGTGTAGCTGAGGATCAGAACTACTGAGGAATTAACAACACATCTGTTCCTGACTGCCTTAGCAGGAGCTGTTTACATTGCAAGCACCCGCTGAATGCCTTATGGAAGCTTACCTTCTTATCCTCTGCCCATTTGGAAAAACCTGTATTTGCCCTCCCCTTAGGCATTTTTGTTTATTAGGCTTTTAATTGGCATATACAAATAAATGTCATTAAAGAGGTTTGATGGTATAGTGCCATATTATTTGTTGTATTTATGAATATTCTATATAAGTCTTAAGTCAGACCTTATTCTAAAATTAAAGTAGATAGTATTTATTATCCACAAACCAAGGAGTGCATTATACTATACCTTTCAGATCTCACTTTAGGAAGCCACACTTTAGACAATAAAACAGAATGAGCACTTTGATGAATAAAAGATTTTAGCATATGGACATCTTTTTATTTAGGTTGACAAGCCACTTGGATTCCATTGCCACGTCTTCAAAGAGACATGTGACATTCTTTAAATGCAGGCCAATTCATACAAAGACATGTAAATGCAACATTAAAAGACATGGGTGAGTAGAACTACATATTAAAGGCAGTCAGCAAATGTTCTCTGAATGCAGTCAGGGGGCTTGCTATTGAAAGAAGCTATGGGATGAGGTTTTATATAAAGTGAAAAACTAATGGCTCCATTTAACTTTGTTAAAATTTTGAATTTTATACCCTACACTTATTTTTGCAGAAGTTGGCATGCCTCTATAGTTGTCCTCAATTGCTTTGCCATTTGTAATATTTTTTTCTCAGCCCAAACTGTTTTACATACACAGTATAAATTCCCCAAAGGCTGAATGACCTCCAAACATGTTCTTAAAAATATTTTGCAAAGTCTGAAGACAGGAAAAGTAAGCGTAAAACATCTAAGAGATTTATTGGAATCTCAGCTTGAATTCTAATTGCGAGTACTTATGAAAATGTCAATATTAACATGAAATAGCTGGCAGTTTTTCTAATAAATGTAAATTGAATTAGATAGTGTGTAATTGGAAAAATACTTGCTTCACTCAGGTTTCTCAAAACAAGACTCAGAGTTTGTTAGCTGCGGCACCCTTGCCCTCTAATGGCTGAAAGTTGAAGGACAAGGCTAAAATACTTTTGACTACGAGGATAGAAACTAAGAGGAGGGAATGTCTGACCATTTATCACCATATTGAGGACAAAGCATACTTCTTCCCAAAGCATAGAGCATAATGTCGATGTTAGCATGAGCTTATTATCAAAAGGAGGTGGGTAGGTGGGGAGCCAAGGCCGTGCTAAGTATCTTGGAGCTTCAGAATAATCTTTGATAGAAACAGGTATTATAGATGCTTAATCTCCTGAAATGCAGTTGAAAGTTCAAATTTGCCTTATAATATTAAAAAAATTAAATACCTGAACAAGTTATGCAATAAAGAATCTAGCCTGGTCGTTGTGATGGTCCTGGTTTATAGTCACTGAGATTTGCTAAGCACATGTAACAACTTTTATTCCCTTTTCTGACTGACCAATGAGTGTCTCTGACAGAGTAGAAATGATACTAGTAAAAATGGTTAGGCAAGAATTTCCTAAGAAGTTTGATTTCATCCTGTGTGCTTTCTGGGAGAGAGGCCAGGAATGAATGGAACAGGTGGGGGCTTAACTGGCTACAAAATCACACAGCCTCTAGAACAAAGCACTTTTTCTCTGACCCTAAACCCATGCAGATACTCATAGTTGAATGAAAGAATTTTAACCAAAGCTTACTCAATTTCATGACAAGTAAAGCTTTTAAAACACCTATCTGCAAGAATCCCCAGTCGCCAAATGGGTAAGGCATTGACTCCTAAAATACGGCTATGCATTTTATATTACAAAGTAAAAACACAATGGAATTGTCTCAAAATTCAGCTAAAAGTTTGCATAGGCATCTCTCTTTGCATTGAAGATGAAATAACACTGATGTGACTTTTATAGTAAGATGGCTGTCTCTTTGCCACTCTGCAGAGCATTAATCCTTCACTCCTAGGCTTTGTAATTAACCACTTAGATAAGACTTGTAGGAAGAGTCAGCAGGTGTATAAGACAAAGTTATCAAGTTCAACAATTAATGAAGGATCATGCCTGTAATCCCAGCACTTTGGGAGGCTGAGGCGGGAGGATCACAAGGTCAGGAGATCTAGACCATCCTGGCTAACACTGTGAAACCCCATCTCTACTAAAAATACAAAAAATTAGCTAGGTGTGGTAGCACACACCTGTAGTCCCAGTTACTTAGGAGGCTGAGACAGGAGAATCGCTCGAACCTAGGAGGCAGAGGTTACAGTGAGCCGAGATTTCGCCACTACACCCCAGCCTGGGCGACAGAGCAAGATTCCGTCTCAAATAAATAAATAAATAAAAGAAACTTTGATGACAAACGTCAGGTATAATTGATGGCATTCTGTGTCTCACCACTATTAATAAAACCCTGTGAGATTAAGAAAAGGGACCTGAACCAAGGCAATAAGATTAGCTAAGACCAGTATTGCTCAGTGTAGGTATTTCTTTTTGACATTCTCTTACATTGCTTCTTAAACTCTTCAAATTACTTAATTACTCCAAGTCTTATGTTTTGAACTAAAATGTAACTTGATAATAATAGAATGTCATCTTTTTTAGTCTCATTACCCATCACAGCTCCCTGTTAAACTCCCAACAACACCTGCTTATTATTAAAAGGAGGCGAGGATGTGTGCAGCTCCAATGACGTCCACTTCTTTTCCCCACTTGCATGTGCAATTTCAACATGTTTTGAACACCTATAATATGCCAGACACTGTCAACCTGTCTCCAGTTCATCTTCTTCCAAGCCATGGTCAAAGTGTTCAGGGCGTATATCTGACTTCATCATTGCCTTGCTTAAAACACTCCTACATCTTTCTGATCTTTAAATATAATATTATCTATGATCTTTATTATAATAATATTATTATTTTATCAAAAAGCCTCACAACTGCATGTGAATCTATAGTTATCTCAATAAAATTTCAGTTAGAAAAAAAGCATCATGCACCAATAGACAAAAGATAGGTTTATCAATAAATAGTGCAGGAAAAATTGGATAGTTAAGGAACCCAACATACATCAAATAAATTCAGATGGATTAAAAAGGTAAAATATGAGAAATCAGAAGGATGTGTGTCTGAGCCGTGAAGGCTGTGAGTTGTCTATGCTGTGGAAGAAGATGTAACTGAGCTAGAGGATGGCAAAGCACACAGGCAATGGGAGAAATCACAAAAGAAATGAATTTTAGATTTGTCTTTAGATAAATTAAGTTTATTTCACAAAAAAGCCATTATAGGCAACATTAACAGGCAAATCAAATAGAGACAATATTTACAAATATGATGAGAGTTTATTCTTGAAGATATTAATATATAAGAGCTCTTATAAATCAGTAAAAACATGACTAATTCCCAATTGAAAAATTACAATTCCAGATAATCTAAAAAATTCTCAGCCTCATCTATAATTTTTAAATTGCAGATTAAAGCAATATATCACTTTCAATGTATTAAACTCGTAGAGACTTCAGAAACTATAAGTAGTGGAGTGCTCATAAATGTTTAACAACCACCTCTGGCGGGGGTGGGGGTTGTTTTGTAACTTTGCCAATTTCTCTGGTGTAAATACTTCTCACCATGGTGATTTCAAACTGCTAACATGACATCGCTGACTACAGCAGAGTTAAGAGGTGGGCATTGGCCTCTTATAAGCTGTTACTACCTGGCTCTAGCACATTTCCAATTCATACTCAGTGCTGTCAACGGTACATCAGAATGGACATGTCCATGTATTTCTGGTATCAGGATTCTGGGAGTGTGGTCCGTCTTGTGCATCATTCAGTTCCTCAGCCCCCCACCTGCATACCATGTCATCGTATGTTTTCATCTTTGCCAGCTTGAGAGGTGAGAAATGCTGTGTCAGTAGGGTAAATTGCATTTCTCTCCTTATGAATGAAGTTGAGCATCTTCTCACATGTTTAAGAGGCATTTGTATTTTCCTTTCTCATCATATCATTGCCCATTTTGCTAACTTCTGATTTCTAGAAACTTTTCAGAAAATTACAGAAATTTACCCATTCCTTATGATATGAATTGCAAGTATTGTTTTACTAGTTAGTAATCTTTTAATTTTCCTTGTTTTTTTATGCATAATTTTATTTCTTTGTAGTCAGATTTATCAATCTTTTTCTTTTTATGGCTTCTGAGTTTTGTTTCACACTCAGAAGGATCTTATTAACTCTGAAACTATTTTTAAAAATTCACCATGGTGTCTTCTAGAATTTTGTTGTTATTCATGTCAAATTAAAACCTTTACTACTTCTGAAATTCATTCTGATGTCAGATATAACATACCAATGTAGTTTATTTCTTTTCCAGATGGCTAACAAATTATTCCAATATTTATAGAATAATTAATTTTTTCCTCATTAAAGTATCACCTTTATTATATCATAAACTCTTGCTTTTAGAGGAATCTATTTTTTCTTTTGCATTTTAGTTTGTTCCATTAATGTATATCTTTATGTACAGAACACTATTCTATATATTTGTATTTTACATATATACACACACCGTTATAAACTATAATTACATAATACATATTTCTATTATGTAATATGCAATAATATATAATATAGAGTAACCATTGTATAATACATCTTATTATCTGGCAGGGTCCAGGCTCTCATCTTTATTCAGCTTTTTCCCCAATTGTCCTAGGTCTTTGTTCATTTTTCCTTAGGAACTTTAAAATCAGCTGTTTAGCTGCCCCCTACCCGCACCCCACATTCATACCCAGAAAATCCTATGTATTGGGTTTACTTTTAGCTTTAGGTTAACGTAGGGAGGACTGACATCTTTATGCAGAGTCTGATCACTTGAGAATGTATTTTGCCTTTCCATTTGCTCAGACCTTCTGTTATATCTCTCCAGCGTTTTAAAGTTTTCTTCATTTAGATCTTGGATAGTTCTTAAGTCAGTTTCTAGATATATGATTTGTTGTTGTTGCAATTATTGCATATTATTACTGTGGCTAATTTCTATATATTATCTTTAACCCAGTCACCTTAGTGAGTGAATTTTCATAGATTCTTTTCAGTTTATTAGATAAAATTATATCCCCAGGTGATAGTTTTATTTTTCTTTTTTCTAGTTTTTATACCTCTTATCCATTTGTTTTTGTTATATCTCTTGAACAGTGTTAAATATAATTGTGATCAAAATGACCCAGCAATCCTATTACTGAGTTTATACCCAAAGGATTATAAATCATATATATTTTATAGTATATATTCTTTATATATGCTATAAAGACACATGCACATGTAGGCTTATTGCAGCACTATTTACAATAGCAAAGACTTGGAACCAACCCAAATGCCCATCAATGATAGACTGGATAAACAAAATGTGGCACTTATACACCATGGAATATAAAAAAAAGAATGAGTTATCCTTTGCAAGGACATAGGTGAAGCTGGCAAGCATCATCCTCCACAAACTAACACAGGAACAGAAAACCAAGCACCACATGTTCTCACTCATAAGTGGGAGTTGAACAATGAGGACACATGGACACAGGGTGGGGAACATCACACGCCAGGGCCTGTCAGAGGGCGGGGGGAAAGGGGAGGTGGAGCATTAGGAAAAATACCTAATGCATGTGGTATTAGGTATAAAACCTAGATGACAAGTTGATAGATGCAGCAAACCACCATGACACATGTATACCTGTCTAACAAACCTTCATTTTCAGCACACGTATCCCAAAACTTAAAGTAAAATTAAAAAAAAAAATTGGTTCATCATACAAGTCAGATAATTGAAGTAAAAGTTAAATTGCTAATTATCAAATTTCACTCATTTCTCCTTTTTTTCTACTAGAGTATGATGTTTAGGATTCAGATCCTTTGGGATTTCATTTCAGAAAGAATATAAGCAGCATCAGTCTCAACAACTAGCGATAGAAAAACCTAAGGAAAAAAAAAAAGACTATCACATTGACACCCCCCAGCCCCGCATCCACCTGTAACCTACATTTCCTTTTTCATAACCCGCCACTTCCAGAGGGGCTTCATTCTCAACAGCCTGTGTCACCAAATTCAAGTGTGTCCTTTCTTGAGGTCTCTGGGCTGGATGCTGTCTTGTGTCTTTTCCCATGGGTGTGGTTTCCCTGGCAGTCAGTTCCTCAGTGACCACATTTAATAAATTGTAATAAATGCAGGCTAGAACTATAATTCTTAGTTTTGCAATACAAAGGAAAGATGAAAAACAACTGGAGGCTGAAAGTCATGTGAGGTGCCCATCTTGCTTTGCTTAAATTATAACAGCAGATGTGAAAATGAGTTACTCCAAGCCTAGGCGGTCTTTGGCTAGGGCTGGTTCACCTCTGATGTGGAGACTTCACATCTCCCTGACTTCTTATGAAGGCTTCTTTGACTTCCTGGGGGCTGCTGCAAAAGAACTGGGAAGGTCTTTGAATTGACCCTGAGCACATTTGGCATTGGAAAAGGGAGAAATCTTTGACCGAGACCCTGTACTTTGAGCAATTTTCAGTCCATCCATTCAGCTACAAATATGGACGCAGATAAGCCAAGATCCTTGAGAAGAATATTGATGCTTGGTTGGACAATGTTTCTCTTTAAAGTTTGACCTTGAGAACTTCAAAGTGATGACACTCTACTTCCTGCCATGCCCACTCTTAGCTCTGTGTGGTCAGTAAGCAGAGACTCTTATTTTTCCCTTACTTTTATTCCTGCCATTGCCCACTCTTAGCTCTGTGTGGTCAGTAAGCAGAGACTCTTATTTTTCCCTTACTTTTGGAAACTAAATTGGAGTGAGGGAATAATCCAACTCACTTGAATTGTTTTGGTTTAAGATGTATCTGAGATTTTAACTTTGTTATTTCCAGCTGCCCCCTCATTAAATTTAGATTATTAATTTCATAAATCAGCATATGCCTTTTACCTTTATATGTGAACCCTAGGTATTAGAGCTCAAGTAGCTGTTTGTTTGGAATGGTGGGTTTTGTACCTGGCCCAGCACAGATGGCCTCGTCATGCCTCACAACATTTGTTTCCATCCCTAAGTCCTTTGGTCCCTCATCTTTATTAGGACTCACAGTCTCTCTTGGGTATCCAATAAGAGTTTATGCGGTCAGTTTCAAACACCTTGTCTAATCTGTTTTCGCCCAATATGATTGCTTGTTACTTAAAACTTTTGAATAACACATATATATCCCTTATGTACCATGCTCCTGATTTTTAAAAAAGAGTTATTTCCTTCATCTAGTCAGTCCAATCGGCAGTGAAATGCTTTTTAGTTTTTCTTTAGAATGTCTCTCAGATGTCCCCATCTTCCTCCACTGCTGCTGCCAACACCACAGTCTTTAACTTTTTTCAACTCTGCCATGCCTCCTAACTGCTCTCCTCAAATTCCAGACATTCTGTCTCTCTTTCAGCTTGCATAGTGCTGCCAGATTAGCTTCCCAAAGCAGCACTTCACATCACACCATTTAATTTCTTGCTCAAGAAGTTTTGTGACTCCTGCCCACTGTGATGAATCCTATAGGCCTTTCTCTGTCTTTCAAGGCTCTTAACAGTCTGGTCCTATCCTGCCAGCCCTGACTTACTGCTTTCCCAAATACGTGCTAATCCAACCAAGCTGCTGACATCATCTTTCAGAAAAGCTCATCTCACCTCTATCCTTGTCCTTATGCTGATACCTTAAGTTGAAAGGCCTTTTTTTCCTTTTTTCTCCTTTTTTTGAGATAGGATCTCCCTCTGTTGTCTGGGTTGCACTGCAGTGGTGGGACCTCAGCTCACTACAGCCTCTACCTCCCAGGCTCAAGTGATCCTCCAGCCTCAGCCTCCCAAGTGGCTGGGACTACAGGCATGAGCTACCACACCTGACTAATATTTGTTTTTGTTTTTGTTTTTGTTTTTTTGTAGAAATGAGATCTCACTATGTCTCACTATGTTGCCCAGGCTGGTCTCAAACTCCTAAGCTCAAGTGATCCTCCCACCTAGGCCTACCAAAGTGCTGGGATTACAGGCATGAGTCACTGCACCAGGCCTAAAAGGCCTTCTTTGTCTTTCCTCTCTCCACCTCCTATCCATCTTTCAGATTCTCATCTGCAGTCTCTCTCGATCCCAGCCTTTGAGGTGTTTTCCCTTTTTGGAGTCCCAGCTGCCCATGTGCTTTACCTCATTTCTTTTTCCTGAAGTCATACTGTGCTCCAGGTACTGTTTATCACTAGAATCCACAACTTAAGCCTCACAACCATCTTATGAAAAGGTGTGACTGTGATCTTATTTTAGAGTTGAGAAGCCTGATGCTCAGAGAGGTTAAGTCACTTGCTTAGAGTGAAGCTGCCTCCATTAATTAATAGAACCAGGATGCCCACCCAGGCAGACAGGCTTCAGAAGCCATGCTCTTAACCACTATGCTGAACTGCTCCTTTTTGTCCTGTATAACACTCTCATTGATTCCTTAGTCCTTCCCAGCCTGACGGTCAGCTCCCAAAGGGCAGGCGCTATCTTCACTGCTTTATTTACACCCCATTGCCTCCATGGAGCTTATCGCATAGGAAGGTCTTAGAACTTGCTGCATGTGGGCAGGGAATTTTCCTATCTTTTTTACCTGTATTTCTTTAGTACTAGACACGCACACAGGGTCTGACACATAGTAAGTGCTCAAAGATTATTATCTCAGTAAATGAATAAATGCATACATATTTGATTCACAGTTTGAAAAATATATGATCGCATCAGTGCATCCTTTTCATATTTTTCATTCATATAAATTTGCATATCTGTATTTTCCGTGCAAGCATCTCTGTTGCCTCTGGGTCACTGCTGCTAATTAAGCTGGACACTTCTTTCTAGACTATAAAATGGATATGTCTTCCTCTATGCTGCTGTAACAAAATACCTGACACTGGGTAATTTATAAAGAAAAGAAAATTCTTTCTCACAGTTCTGGAGGCTGTGAAGTCCAAGATCAAAGTGCCAGCAGGTTCAGTTGTCTGGTGAGGGCTTCTGTCCACTTCTAAGATGATTCTTCTGGAGGAGAAAAATGCATATCCTCACACTGAAGAAGGCAGAAGGACAAGCGAGTGAACTCCTCCCATCAAGCTCTGTTTGTTTGTTTGTTTGTTTGTTTGAGATAGAGTCTCACACTGTCACCCAGGCTGGAGTGCCAGTGGTGCAATTTTGGCTCCCTGCAGCCTCTGCCTCCCGGGTTCAAGTGATTCTCCTGCCTCAGCCCCCAAGTAGCTAGGACTACAGGCATGCACCACCACACCTGGCTAATTTTTGTATTTTTAGTAGAGTCAGGGGTTCTCCATGTTGGCAAGGCTGGTTTCAAACTCCTGACCTCAAATGATCCACCCAACTCAGCCTCCCAAAGGACTGGGATTATAGGCATGAGCCACCACACCCACCATGTCAAGCCCTTTTATAAGGCCACCTAGTCCCATTCACAAGAGAAGAGCCCTCGTCGCCCAATTACCTCTTAAAGGCCCACCTCCTAATACTATCACATTGACCACACCTGAGTTCTGGAGCGACCACATTCAAACCATAGTAGGATGCTTCGTTGTTCTCAGCAAAGTTAATTGTTGCTTGTTCAGATCTTACAGCTGGTACCCAGGGCCCAGTGGATCTCAGAGTACATCATTCCATTACAGCTGATGAAATTAAGCTACACCAGTATACCCAAACTAATACATTATTATCAAAAAGAAACACTTCTGTTATGCTTAGCAGCCTTAACAATGCCTTTAAACTTGAGGTCTATGAGCACTTGCTTTTAAATACTGATCATTACAGATAAATAAAATGTTGTCATTAGTCCAACAAACCTTCAGAGTGTAATTTTCAAAAAGATTTCCTTTTCCTGGGAAAGTTCTTCTCAACTGGAGCAAGGTATTATTTGTTTCATTCCCTGTACCTAAAACTACTTGGGCCTCCCTTTTTAATACAGCATTGATTTAAAAAGACACCTCATCTCATTCTCTCTAAATGTTATTAGTGAAAATCAGAGTACAGTCTATATTTAATTTATCTGCAAAGCCATATTGAGCACTGAGAATTTTAAGAT
Organism: Plecturocebus donacophilus; assembly: GCA_004027715.1. Lineage (NCBI taxonomy): Eukaryota > Metazoa > Chordata > Mammalia > Primates > Pitheciidae > Plecturocebus > Plecturocebus donacophilus. The sequence continues at coordinate 21,573 of PVKP010018510.1, read as the reverse complement.
TCAGTCAAAATAAATAATTTTACATTATGACATCAGTTAACACCAAGTTTTCAAAGGACTTTTCGCTTTAAAAAACTCAAAACACATCATTAAGTCTACTATCTTCCAAGAATGTGCTATTCGCCAAGGTAGCCTTATTAATCCCTTTTTGCAAATGACAAAGCTGTGGCAAGAAGCAATTAAACATCTTTACCAGGGGCTCTTGGAATGGAGTCATACTGGGTAGGCCCTTGACCTGTGAGCCGACCATCACTGGCACAGTAGAAGAGGAGGCCACTAACAAGGCAGGAATGAAAACAATCAGAAGCAAGAAGCCAAATGGAAGAACAGGATTTGTCATCAAGTTCTTTTAACATGGGATCCCAGGGAGTTGATAAAAGGAAAATAAAAATCATCCCTCAATTAGTCATAATATTTCAAGGCAGAAAAGAAACAGAAGTTATCTCATCTCAGCCGCTCATTTGAGTTGTTACGGCTGGAGCAGGAGGGTTAGAAACGCCACACAGTGTTAACCCCTGTTATGAGGCTGCCAGCAAAGGCTGAGCCCAGTGGGGTGTTTACTAGGCAAAGTGAATTTAGGAAATAAAATATCAAGAACAAATATGTGAAGTACAGGAGTGTCTGAAAAGAGTGTATGTTAAGTTCTGAAACAAAATGGTAAAACTCAGAAGTGACAGCTGTTTCCTAAAGTTTTCCAATCTGTTGTTCACCAAGCTACGTCTGAAGACAGCCTAGTGCAACCTCATGCCTGTCCAGAAAAGGAAGATGCTGTCTTCAGGGTGACCACATCATCACTGGAGACCCTATCGCCACCACCCCTGGATCACAGTTTACACATGCATGTGTACAAACACTGACACACTAACATAGATGCCAATGACTGAAATTTGAGTTGTTTTTTAAAAAAATGAAACTGTTCTTCCTGGGTTCTTCCCTTTAAATGTAAATAAACCTGGTGGGTCTGGCATTTTGTTACTAACATCTTTTCAGGAACCTACCCATCTGCAATTGATTGTATACATCATGTGCACAAATGTTTAGACTACTTCTATTCTGATATGGTCAGTTCCTTCACTCTTCCTCTCAACAAACACACAGCACCTACTCTGTAGCCAGCCCTTTAGCAGATGTAAAGAACGCGCTAATGAAAAACACAGATGTGGTTCTAGCCCTCCCAGAGTATTTAATCTATCCGGGAAAACAGACATTAAACAAGTAATTGGGAGAGATGATCAGACCATGGGCAGAATATGTGCATTGGTCAAGGGTCCCAGGTACTGCAAGAATCTCATATGGATGGAGTTTAGAAAGCAGAGAACAGCAGTGTAATATGAAGCTGAAGAGGTAGGCAATAGATCAATCATCAAAGACCTTAAAAAGATATTCTAAATATTTGAAGCTTTATGCTAAAGACAATGAAAAGTCCTAGACATAATGATATGATAGAATTCTCATTTATTTATTCTTAATTTATTTGTTTTTTAAAGACAGCGTCTCACTCTGTCTTGCAGGTTGGAGAACAGTGGTGCAGTCATAGCTCACTGCAGCCTCAAACCTGTGGGCTCAAGCAATCCTCCCACCTCAGCCTCCCAAGTAGCTAGGGTTACAGGTATGCACTGCCCCAGCTAATTTTTCTTTCTTTCTTATTTTTTTAGAAACATGGTCTCGCCATGTTTCTCAGGCTGGTCCTAAACTCCTGGCCTCAAGCCATCTTCCTGCCATGGGCTCCCAAAGTGCTGGGATTACAAGCATGAGCCACTGCACTCAGCCAAGATTTTCATTTAGAATCTTATGCAAGGGGAAGATGTTTGGAGTAGAGCAAAGTAAACTATTTTGTTTTAGAACAGGATTGTCACAGTACATGAGATCAAGAGGAATGGATAGATTAAGACATGTCTATGTAATAAAATCAACAACAGTTTCATGAGTGATTGGCTATGGGGCTAGAGAACGAAAAGGCATTCAGGATGATTCTAGGTTTCTAGTTGGAGCAAGTTGATGCAAGGTACTGCTGAGGCTAGAGAATAAAGGGACAGATGTACAGGAAAAATAAATTCTGCCTTGGATATGCTGAGTTTCAGGTGCCTGAAGTACATGTGAATGGAGATATCCAGTGGGCAGAAAAGTGAGCTGGGCTGAATATGTGGAATTGGAAGTGATCAGTATCCAAAGAGAGGGTAATCAATCTAATAAAATAACTGTTCTGTGAAGGTCGAGATCATGTCTGGAGCAGTGTTGGTGCTCAGTAATTATTTGCTGAAGTTGATGAATTAGAGCCATGGGATGTGTATCAGGAATGAGGATAAGTAAAAGAGCCCAGAGTCACCCATATTTTAGCACCAATTGAGGACTTGGAAGCAAAAAACACTGAACAAGAGTCCCAGGAAGAATACAATATAGAGATGTGGTGGTGTCAGAGAATCAGAGAGGAAAACTTCTGTGAGGTTCATGACTGTCAGAAGCTTTTAGGAAGAACATATAAAATGAGAATAGAAAATGTAACCATTAGCTTTCTAGTAATCTTGGCAAGAGCAGTTTCCATTTAGTGACGAGGGTAGAAGCAAGATGGATGTGCACATGCGGCAAGAAGGCCATGGGAAACATGGAGATAGTGGTGGGGAAGGCTGGTCTGCATTGGCCTGGTGAGGCATGCAGAGGTGTTCCCCGGGCGGTAAGGACTGTCACGTTCCCTTTCAGAATCACCTACCAAGGGAACAGATAGGTCCTCAGAACGTAAAGGACAAGGAGATTCCACATCACTCTTCTTTTAAAAAATAAATACTTATTGAGCATATGCTACGCACATAACCCAAAGGGCTCCTTCGAGATGCAGATACCAAGATGAAATTGGATGTGCAGAGATTGACTGGGGGAAATGCCTGTGAAGGGAAAAACAGGACAGAAGAGCCATCTGACCCATAGTAGGTTTGATTCCTATCAAGAACAGGGGAAGGACTGGTGGGTAAGGAGAGCTTTAGAACATAGTGTAGTTCTAAGAAAATTTCTGACAGGCCAAGGGGAAGTTGTCAGCCAAAGTCATTCATCAGAGGAATCCTGTGTGTTGCAGGAATGGGCCTGCCTTAGGCAACATCGCAAGTGTCACTGCCTGATATTAGCCCATGGGAAGCATGGCCTTGGCACAGATGAGGTGATAAAATCAGAACAAAGCAGCTGGGACCATTGGTTATTTACTCTTCCTGCAGCAGGAGAGATTCATGGCTACCACACATATACTATCTCATTTACTTTTTACAGCATCCCCCTAAGATTGATATTATTGTTATTATTTATTTTTGAGACACAGTTTCACTCTTTTTGCCCAGGCTGGAGTGCAATGGCGCAGTCTTGGCTCACCACAACCTCTGCCTCCTGGGTTCGAGCAATTCTCCTGCCTCAGCCTCCCAAGTAGCTGGGATTACAGGCATGCCCACCACACTCAGCTAAATTTTTTTGTATTTTTAGTAGAGATGTGGTTTCTCTATGTTGGTCAGACTGGTCTCAAACTCCGGACCTCAGGTGATATGCCCACCTTGGTCTCCCAAAGTGCTGGGATTACAGGCATGAGCCACCACACCCAGCTAATATTGATGTTATTATACCTGTTTCACAGATGAGATGCCAAGGATTACAGAGGTTAAGTAACTTGCCTCGATTCACACCACTAGTAAGTAACAGAACCTGGATTTCAGCTAGTATTGTGTTAGAGCTGGAGCAGACTAGTTTTGAGTCAATTTTTAAATTTTTAGAACTGCGGTAGTCAGTTGACATGAAAATGGTAGCTTGAAAATTTGGCCATGTAGGAGTATTTACACCATGAAAATCTGCATATACTACACATCAGGCCTTTGTTTGTCTGTTTGTTTGTTACTGTCTGAAAAGATGGTCGTTACGCATTTGCCAGCACGCCACTGATTTGAAGCTAGGTCATCTGACGCTACAGCTGACTCTCCACCTCTATGCTACACACAATTGTCTTCATGATTCCCCAACACATCTCTGATGCAAAAAATTCCTGAGACTACGCGCCTCCTCGGAATCCCTATGGAAGAGCTTGCCGTGCCCTTTGTTATGCCTTTCCCTGCATGGCCGTCGTCATTTTTTATGTCTCCCTCCCTGGATAGAAAGTTCCTCAAGGACAGAGAGCGCAATCACTTTATGCTCCCTGTCTCTGCAGTCTCCTACATACCACACTGCTCAGTAAATATTTGCTATTGAAGGTGGTGCTGATTGCTATACATCCTCACCCTACTGTTGACTAGAGATTGGTAACATCTATGAAATAATATCAAAGGTTGTGCTACATACAGTTGTATCTTCCTGAATCTTACATTTATAATGGCAGACACTATTGGAAAGATGTATTTTAACCTCAAGATGACCTTTTAAGAGAACTGTAACATCCATTACAGCCCAGGGATCTGGTTGATATGCTTCCTGCCCACTCCCACCCACAAACCAGGAGATTCGTTAATTACCTGCCTCCCTGGCCACTCTCAGTTTGTTGGGAAATTGTTTATCCTCCCAGCTCTGTGTAGAAAATGAAATATGCATGCTGCTTGGAAGCACGGAGGTATGCAGAAGCTTTTAGATTTCCAGACTCTTCTCTCAGTGTGTCTTGGGGCCTGAGAGCTTAGCTTGGCAAAGAACAAGCCAGGAAGGGTCAGGAGGGACGGGGGCTGCAGTCTCTGCACCAAGTGGTGTGCCCTACGTGGCCCTGAGACTTCAGAAGACTCAGGTCTTAGGCTCACTTCAGACTGTTTAACATGTGAATTACTAAAAAATAATATTTCTACTGCACATGAATAAGCTGCAGAAGAATTTCTTTGTGCCTTGAAGCTTTCTTCCAGATGAAAAAATGAGTCTCTCCTGAAAAAAACCCTTGCCCTCAAGAAAAGCTGTTTAAAATCTTTTGACATGGCAAAAGAATCTGTAACTCACCACTTGTACATCACTTCCAAAAATGTTTATTCCATCTTAATTTATTTTAAAAATTCTGTTTCAGTACCCACTGTGTGACAGGCACTTTTTACACCATTTGGGAAACATCAGTCAATTGAATGAGAATTACTACTGCTGTGACGCTAACATTGCAGTGTCATCTCTAGCTCCAAACCTCTTTATCTTCTTCAACGTGTGTTTTCATTCATCAGATGTGTATTCTTTCAGCCAAACAGACATGGGCATCTACTTTGTGCTAAGCTCAGTGGTAAAGGCTAGGGCTTCAGAAACAAGATATGCACTCTGCTCTCAAGGAATTGTCTGAGGAGAGAGGCAGACACATAACTAGGGTTCTAACATCAGAGCTTTATCTAGGAGCACCACCAGAGGTGTGGGGAGCTCGTGTCTGTGAGGCTTCCTGAAGCAGGTGTCACCTGAGTTGAGTCCTGCAGGATGAGTACAAGATCCAAGCAGAGAGGATGTAACTTGAAGTAGCTCTATACAGAGGAGGAACTAAAGGCAGTGAAGGGTGCTGGAGTATAAAATTTGAGGCAGAAGGTAGCAAGAACTGAAACTTGACATTGAACAGCTAGGCAGATCCTGTATCATGCGTCAATTACCTGGTTTACTCTATTCAGAAAACAACCTGGATGCAGTGGCTTGTGCCTGTAATTACAGCACTTTGGGAGGCCAAGGCGGATGAATCATTTGAGGCCAGTAGTTCAAAGCCAGCCTGGCTAACATGGCAAAACCCCATCTCTACTAAAAACACAAAAATTAGCCCGGCATGGTGGTGTGTGCCTGTAGTCCCAGCTACTTGGGAGGCTAAGGCACGAGAATTCCTTTAACCTGGGAGGTGGAGGTTGCCGTTAGCCAAGATCTTACCACTGGACTCCAGGCTGGGTGACAGAACAAGACTCTGTCTCAAAAACCAACAATAGCAACACCTATAGCCACGGCCATCTTTCTTCTGGTGTTCTCTGAAAGGGAGAAAGCCAGATGAGGATGTTTCCCTGGTCTCTAACCTGAAGCTGTAGATGTAATACTGTCCCACACTCCCCACCTCCTCCCAGCCAAACCCCAGTCCACTCCACTCCACCATTTCCAAGTCCACCCTTCAAAGTAGAATTCTGCCTTTTCCCAAGGATGCAGTTCCTTCTCTCCTCCTCCTCCTGCTTGCCCTCTGCTCCTGTTAATTCACTGACCCACTGGACAGCACCCCCGAGTCTGTCACTCTCCCCCACCCTCATTCCAGAGCTTCTGTCCCAACAATGAGTGACTCGAGCAATGAGCTTTACAGTGCAGCCGGCATTTGCTCCTTCTGGAATGGCCCTTCCCGGAAATGCAGGAACCTCATCAGTCCTTCCTTAGCCAATAAAAATGAGTTAATAGAGAATCAAAGGCTTTGAAAACACAGGAAGCACATAATTCAGTGCTTTTGTTGTTATCATTTGAGGCCTCTAGACTTCTAAAGAAGCTACTTCCAGTCTGTGAGACCCTCATGAGGGTGGAATTATTTGACTTCGGTAAAAGCCCCCCAGATGAAAACCTTGATTAAAAAGTTTAAAAATTCAAAAGGAATGGGGATGGTGAAGGGATGGAGGAACTGAGAATGAATTATTAAGAGATTGGAAGTTTCACAACCTTCCTTGTTGAAGAAGGTGGCTGAGCCCCAAAAGAAATCCAAGTCCTGAATTTCTATTACTTTTTACAAACTGCATTAGCATGTGACCAACACTTACAAACTGACTTAAAAGAAGACTAGGGCATTAAATTAAAAAGTAAGCCATGAGACTGTTACCAAAATAAAAGGAAAACAGGAGGGATTTACCTTTGTCCTTCTTCAGAGAAACTGAAATCAACTTGGATTATATTAACAGAAGTATCTGCTCTACCGACTGCAAAAATGCCAACGGAGATCATATAGGTCCCCAGCTCTGTCATGAGTCCTTCCAGGTGAACAGAGGCCTTGTTAAATTAAGGCAACCACATTCAGTCTCCCAAGAAGGGAGCGTATAAAACTGAGAAACCAAAGCCATTTCAGTCCTTGCTCATTCTAATTAAAGAGGCCGAAGGGCCTGTCCCACCTGACACTGTCTTACCTTCATGCCACTTCCTCAAATAAAGGAGCTGGTGAGAAGTTACCAATTCATATGGTAAACAACAAATTCTCCTGAGTTTTTTTTTGATAATCGAATGAGTTTTGCTTTGTTCAGTCCATCCCTCCCCATTTGTGATTTAGATGGAAGAATATCTAAGTCAATGAAAATTCAGCTAAAGAAACATTGGCCTCTTTGTGGACACTTAAGTACAAAAAAAAATTAAGCGTATAAGGGAAGAAAGTTCAAAGACTTTTGCTTCCTTTGTTCTTTTAAATATTTTATTTGGAGTTTGTCATTACAGTCAGAACAACCCACAGTAAGAAAAACAGGCTTTCGTATAAAAATTACTGAAAGGTGCTATACACCAACATACTTTTATATTCTTTATATCCTACATATCTTTCATTTTAAAATATTTATTTGGTATGGCAGATTTATGGTTGCTTTTTATTGTCCTCTTTTTGCTTGGCCATATTTTGTATAATAAACAGGAACTGATTTTATAATAAGTATTTGAAGACAAAGAGTAAGATTTGATGCCATGAGATCTTTCTTTCTTTTAAATCCAAGTAGTTAAGCAGGTCAGCCTACTAAGTGTGAGAAGCCAAGCAAAATGTTTCATGATAAGGTAGCTACATGGTATTTTTCCACTTAGCTGTTTGACCTCTTTCCACGTGACACCAGTGTGTTTTCCTGGTTAAAACTACAATCCCAGATTTTCAGACGTTCAGATTCATATTTTCCGTCTTAGCCCACAAAAGCTTTACTTTGGGGATTTTGCAGAAAATTCTGGCTTGTGTTTCAGTCATTGGCCTTTTCTCTGTGGAAGCCGGTAGGAAACAGTAGTAGATCCTGACAGTCCCCAACATCCCAGGGAAAGCTCAAAGAGGCTCAGCATTAATTGATTAAGAGGTTCTTTTAAAGTACCAACTTCTTTCTAAAACCTCAGATTTAATCATGAGACTAGCTGCAAACTACAATATTTATAAGAGATACAAATACTGAAAAACACAGTGACATTCTACTAGGAGCAGGAACTAGAAGTGGAAAGAGCAGTGCTCCATGTAGACTCAGTAAGTCTTGGAAGCTGATCATATCTATTTATTCACTCAAGAAAATATTGGTTAAGCATCTCTTGTGGGCTGGCACTCTGCTAAACCCTGGAACAGGAGTGCAGGAGGGAGACAAAGCCCCACCTCTCATGGAGCTGACATCCTAGTGAGGTGAGACAGATAGTAAATAAGCAGATAATATATATCAGGTGATGACAGAAAGTTAAGAAAAATAAGCAAGGTAATAGGACAGGGAGTAACTGTGGATGCTATTTATGTCAAAAATCAAAAGTTTGTTCTGAGGCAGGTGTTCTCTGTATGGGGTCCACGATCCCCACAAAAAAGTTCATGGGTAAATTACAGAGAATTTCTGAATGATAGTGGAAAAAATGCATCATAGTTTTACCAACTTAACATTTCCTTCATTTTTGAATGTAGGCAACAAACAACGGCAGTATTAACAGTACCTATAATGCCTCCAATAAAATTCATAGACACTTTACATCAACTATTACTGGCGATGTCTCAATCATTCATACTAACATAATTCTTGAATTAATGTCATGGTAGATATTAGACCCACTGACAAATCTTGTTATTCAGTACATTGAACAAGCATGTATATTACTTATCACAACTTTGTAGTATTTTGATAAATCATTCAATAGGTAGGTCTCCTTTGTAATCCTTTTTATTTTGTACATGTAAGCATACTGCCCTGAAAAGTGAATCCTTAGACTACATCAAACTGCAGGAGGTCAGCAGCAGAAGTGCTTTATGCAAACTTCCCATACCTCTTCACAGAATATTAAAAATGTGTGTACTCAGGGGTTGATGTTTAGAACAATTAATAATTTTTACTTTTCCATCAAAAACATTCTTAAGATAAGCTGATGTTGTTTTTATTGTCGTGCATGTGGTCGTGAAGAACACCATGACCTGTGGAACAGTTTGATCCACTGTCTGCATCCTGTGAATGAACCAGCTGTTTATGATCATAGCTTTGCTCCATCCACACACATGTCAACACCATCAAAAGGGCAAAGAACACCTTAAGATTCTTAAGAAAACCACCTTGTTCTTGTGGACCCCCTAAAGAGTTTTAGAGTCTTGCCGGGGGTCTGTGGACCTCACTTTGAGAACCACTATGCTAAATTAAATGGTAAATACAGATTCCTTTGAGCACTTGGACCACCCAGAGAACTCTATTTGAATGAAAATTTGTTGGTGGTTGTTGTAATTTTGCTGTCCAACTCTTTAAAATTAAAATTTTAACCAAGCTTTTAAGAGAATTTTTTAAATCTCAGTAGAAAATAATCTTCTTTTGACTTTTTTTCATGACCCCAGATACCTAGCACTAGATTAAAGGTCAGGAAATACGTTTTACAGCAGGAACACATGAATGTCCCTGCCCAGGGAAAAAAATAACCAATACCTGAGGGAATCTTAACATCTTTTATGTCATGAACTTCTTTAGCAGCCTAGTGAAGTCTACAGACCTCTTCTCAGAATGTTTTTAAATGCATATCATAAGATACTTAGGATTACAAATAAAACAAATTATATTGAAATACACTTCTATCCACAGACCCCTTTGGGTGCCTCAGCATTCAAGGCTAATAACCACTTGCTTCCTCCAGTCCCAGCTGGCAAGGAGGAGCACCAAAGGAGGCGACATTCGTTTTTCAGTACATTTGTTTCTAGGTCAGTTAACATCTTTTTCTTTTTTTTTGAGAGGGAGTCTTGCTCTGTTGCCCAGGCTGGAGTGCAGTGGCATGATCCTGGCTCACAGCAACCTCTGCCTCCAGGTTCAAGCAATTCTCCTGCCTCAGCCTCCTGAGTAGCTGGGATTACAGGCACGTGCCACCATGCCTGGCTAATTTTTTGTATTTTTAGTAGACATGGGGTTTCACCATGTTAACCAGGATGGTCTCGATCTCCTGACCTCGTGATCTGCCTGCCTAACCCTCCCAAAGTGCTGGGATCACAGACATGAGCCACCACACTGGGCCAATTAACATCTTAAATGCCCAAATTCTGAATGTTAGTAAGTTCGATTTCTAGGTCTAATAAGGCCAGGGAAAGAAAGTGAAATAAGAATTTTTCCTGAGCCTTCCATAAGACCTAGTGGCACACATGTCACCAGCTAAATACACAATCTTCCTAAAGGAGGGTGGCTCTGGGCTGGGGGTGAGGAAGATCTTGGGCACCATCCGCATAATAGTCTAGGAACATTGAGAATTCTTTCGTGGGAGTTTCTAAAAATTTGATTACTCTTTTTGAAAGAAAAAATGTTTTACATTGAAACTTTTTTTATCTGTTTTTTTTTTTTTTGTTTGTTTGTTTTTTTAATCAAACTAGTATCCTTAGGCTTATTATACTTGGAGAAACTGTCTAGACCCTAGTGATAAAAGTTAAGGATAAAAGAATTTAGCGATTTGTGTGACTTTCTAAAGGATAAAACAAAAGCAAGCTGATATCGTTTGTATATTTGTCCCCACCCAAATCTCATGTTGAATTGTGATCCCCAGTATTGGAGGTGGGGCCTGGTGGGAAGTGATTGGATCTTGGAGGCAAATTTCTCATGAATGGGTTAGCACTATTCCCTTGGTGCTGACCTCATGATGGTGGGTGTGTTCTCAGGAGATCTGGTCATTTAAAAGTGTGTGGCCTTGCCTCTCCTGACTGTCACTTGCTCCTGCTTTCACCATGTGATGTGGCCGCTCCCACTTCACCTTCTGCCCGGATTGGAAGCTTCCTGAGCCTCCCTAGAAGCTGAGCAGATGCCAGCACCATGCTTCCTGCACAGCCTGCAGAACACTGGGTCAATTAAACCGCTTTTCTTTGTAAATTACCCAGTCTTAAATATTTCTTGCCTTTTTATTTATTTATTTATTTTGAGATAGAGTCTCACTCTGTCACCCAGGCTAGAGTACAGTGGCATCATTTTGGCTCACTGCAACCTCTGCCTCCCAAGTTCAAGCGATTCTCCTGCCTCAGCCTCTTGACTAGCTGGGACTACAGGCATGTGCCACCACATGGCGAATTTTTTTGTATTTTTGGTAGAAACGAGGTTTCACCATGTTGGCCAGGCTGGTCTCGAACTTCTGGCCTCAAGTGATCCACCTGCCTCAGCCTCCCAAAGTGCTGGGCATGAGCCACCATGCCTGCCCTCAGATATTTATGGCAAAGCAAGAATGGACTAGTAAACAACCCCATAGTAAAATGTTCTGCTCTTCTGGTGGGATGGTTGTAAATTAATGAAAAATAGTTTATTTACTTTAATAGAAGAGAAGATTGGTGCTGGTAGTGGAAAACTGCTGATTCCAAAGAACCTCTCTGTTTAATCTTAGAATTCATGAAAGTATTCTAGCATCATGGTCTCCTCTGATTGTGTTTTTTGGAGGACTAATATTGAAATGAGTTCTTATTCTCTGACTCAAAGGTAGGGAGGTCAGTTGGTGTCTTGAAACTATTCCAAGAGCAGGAAGCCAACCTGTGATTAATCCACCAGGCAGATACTCACCCCTTTGCTGGTCAAGAGTCTCGCTGTGGTCTTTACAGTCCTACTTTGTTTCCTCATAAAGGAAAGCACACTCTCTAAGACCCACAGCTCTTCTTTCTGTCCCCACCACCAGTTTTGTTTCCTTTTTCCTGTGTTTTCCTTGTCCCCCTTCACTGTAGTTTCTCTTCCAGGGCCAAGGTGAATCCTCAAGTCTTTGCATTTCCATGACCTCTTCATCCAATGTTACTGAACCCTTCATAGCCCTTAATCTGTGGGTTCAAACCTTAAAGTACCTGTTCACCTGTTAACTCTGCGTAATGCTATCTTGTAGTCTATAAAGCATTTTCACATATTTTTTCTTTGTTTTTAATCCTCATTGCCATCCTGTAAAAGAATTATTCCTATCCTTATTTTGTGTGTGTATGTGAGACAGTCTCACTCTGTCACCCAGGCTGGAGTGCAGTGGGGCAATCTCGACTCACTGCAACCTCCACCTCCCGGGTTCAAGCGATTCTCCTAGCTCAGCCTCCCAAGTAGTTGGAATTATGGGCATGCACCACCACGCCTGGCTAATTTTTGTATTTTTAGTGGATACGGGGTTTTTCCATGTTGGCCAGGTTGGTCTCGAACTCCTGGCCTCAAGTGATCCACCTGCCTCAGCCTCCCAAAGTGCTGGGATTCCAGGCATGAGGCACAGTACCCGGCTCAGTCCTGTCCTTATTTTAGAGGTGAGGAACCTGATGCTCAAAAACATGGAGTGCTTCCCCCGTTGTGACTCAGCAGCTAGCACGGAAGCAAGACTCAAACCTAGATAATCTGATGGCTAAGCCAGGGTTTTCTTCTCTATTCAACAGATATCTTCTGTGTTCTAGTCTCATTACAAACAACACTTGTTCCTTATCTTCCAGCATTATTCTCTTTCTTTTTTTTTTGAGATGGAATCTTGCTCTATTGCCCAGGCTGGAGTGCTGGAGTGCAGTGGTGCAATCTCGGCTCACTGCAGTCTCTGCCTCCCAGGTTCCAGTGATTCTCCTGCCTTAGCCTCCTGGGTAGCTGGGATTACCAGCGTATGCCACCACGCCCAGCTAATTTTTGTATTTTTAGTAGAGATGAGATTTCACCATGTTGGCCAGGCTAGTCTTGGGCTCCTGACCTCAGGTGATCCACCTGCCTCAGCCTCCCAAAGTGCTGGGATCACAGGCGTGAGCCATCAAGCCCAGCCTACCAGTATTATTTTTGTCAGAAACACGGTACAGCAGATTATAAAATCTTATTTTGAAATGGCTGTGATTAAAGACAGTAGGACATAAACAGCCACCTGTGGGTCATATTTGACCTGCTAATGTGTTGTGTTTCCCTTATGGGTTTTATTTTTGTTTGAGTATCAGCATTTAATTATAAAGAGATATCACACAAAGATCCAAGTCCAAATTTCTAGCTTCTCTTGAGAGGTGAGAATATTGGGCAACCCTGAAACAAATTTTCTGTGGCAGAAACTGGCTGGAGCTGGCCAGCATCTGGGCCCTGGAGACAGGGCATGAGTGTTCCTAGCTTGCCCTGCATTTCTCCACCTTTCAGTGTCTGAAGGCACATGGCCCTATTCGTGCATTTACATGACCTGGGAGGCACCTGTGGGCATTGCTGTTTGCTGTTTGTTTGTCTGGAGCATGTGGTCAGCAAGGGGTGGGGTGCAGAGTGGGGATGGACTGCACACAACACAGTGCCCAGCATATGTTGGGAACCCAGTAAGAGCAGCGTTGAAGGATGCTACGTTCATTGAGTGTTATGCCTTGAGTGTTGTAAGTGTTTATCTCAGTCAGTATAGAGAACTGGTTCTTCCACTCTGTGGCTTTGGAAGCTATTCATGATGAGACAGATTTTAAAAAAAGAGCCCCCTCCCAAATATCTAATCGGATTTTTGTTGTTGTTGTTGTTGAGACAGGATCTCACTCTGTCGCTCAGGCTGGAGTGCAGTGGCACCACCTTGGCTCACTGCAGCCTCCACCTCCCAGGTTCAAGCAATTCTCGTGCCTCAGCCTCCCAAGTAGCTGAGACTACAGATACCTGCCACCACACCCAGCTAATTTTTGTATTTTTAATAGAGAAAGGGTTTTGCCATGTTGGCCAGGCTGGTCTTGAACTCCTGACCTCAGGTAATCCACCCACCCCAGCCTCCCAAAGTGCTGGGATTACAGGCACAAGCCACCATGCCCAGCCAATTTAATCAGTTTTTCACCAGGAAGACTCTGCTTTTCCTTCCACAGATTCTTTCTCTTGTGTGTCTAAATGATAAACATAGTTCTATACTTAGTGTGTGGAATTGATCTCTTCATCATTAGAGTAATTAATATATTTTAACTTGAGTGTTTATTTGCTTTTCCTTGGCTTCGGTTCTCAACTTGGGAGAATTAGAGGAAAGATAGATCTGGGAAATTCTGTTTTAGTAGTTTTTCATTTCAATACTTAGGTAAAAAAGGCTACAAAAAGTTATTCTAGTGACTTGAATTTTTTGTTGTTGTTTATAGAGCCTTAATTTGATTCGTGGGCCCTTAACCTAAAAAGGATAGGGAACATCAATAAGAGAAAGAAAAGAGTAATAAGAGGGAAAAATGCTATTATAACAGCCTTTATTTTTTATGTTTTTAATAAGAATTTTAACTTTAGATTCAGGTTATATATGTGCAGGTTTGTTGCAAGGGTATATTCATGATGATGACGTCTGAACTTCTGTTGATGTTGTCACCAGATAATGATCATAGTACCCAATAAGAAGCTTTGTAGCCCTTGCCCCCTCCCTCCCTGCTTTTGGAGCCCCCAAGTATCTGTTCTCATCTTCAGAGGATATGAACTGAGGTTTATGTTGGTTCACTAAACGTATATATCCTAAAACATAGCTGCATATACTAAAAATATTAGAGAACATTCTATAAGGAAGCTGTAAGAGAAATCTCAAATACCAGCATAATAAAGGGGCTTGATTTTGTAGCTTTTTTTTCTTGGATTCCATGTAGTCATCTTTTATTCTAGAAGAGAAAGAATCCAAGGAGCAGAGCCAATGAAAGGGCCAGAAATGAGATCTCTAAATAAACTTAGGATGGAAAATTGTAAAGGTCTGAGGGTTCATAAAGGTCTTTGACCAGCTAGATAAACAGTCCAAGAAGCTTTAAAGTAGTGAGAAAGATGGAAAATGAATGAGTGAATGAGTAAGTGAATGAATGAATGAATGAAAAAATGAATTAGAAAAAGGGAAAATGAAGGCAGGAAAAAATTAAACTTCCTTATAGAATGTTCTCTAATATTTTTATTATATGCAGCTATGTTTTAGGATATATACATTTAGTGAACCGACATAAATCCTGCTTCATATCCTCTGAAGACAAGAACAGACACTAGGAAACACACTATACTCATTGTCGTTTATTTTTTCTGGGATTTTTTTTGTTTGCTTTTTACATGTTATGGAAAAATTTAAATATTCATAAAAGAATAGTCCAGTGAAGCTCCATGATTTCGTCATTCATGATACTAAATCTCGAGAAACTGAAATTCCCTGTTAATTTAAAATAATTATTTTATGTTTCTACTTCTCTTTATTAAACTTATTATGGGTCCTTAGTGACCTTCTGAGTCGGGATTATGGAGCCACAGAAATGAGAAGCTGTGGGCTGGCCTAAAAAAATCCACAAACATGCTGTTTATACCCTGGATAACCAGAGGTTGAAAGTGTGACTTTTGTGGTTTGTTTTGGGTTCTTAAGCCAAAACAATTAGACTATTGGATGTGAAAGAAAAGGAAATTCTGAACCTCTTCAGCTGAGAAGGCAAAATCATTAAAATTCTGAGGCTAAGACAGTTTCTGTGGCTTTTCAAAACTTGTGTGGCCCAAAGGGGTCATAAATAACTTTCATGGTATAAAACCCTTAAAGAACATTCTTAGTTTCCCAGGAATTCCTGCCATTCTTACTATCACAAAGCTTCATGTTGGCTGGGAAGATGTTTGAGCTTGAGCTTTCTTTTCAGTACTGCCTCCAGGAAGTACTAAACTGTGGAGACGTGGACTCTGCTGTGGGCTTCTTATAACAGGTGAAACGAACAGATTTGAGGTGAATGATTCTTCTCTCTCCACCTCACAATTCAACTTTCACCAAAATTTGAAGTATTGCATCTTTTCCTTCTGGTACTACATGGAGAACACAAAAAAGTTAAAATATATTTCCATGATTATTTTGAGCTTGAGAATAGCAAAATTGTAGCCCACATAGGATGCACTGGCAGCGCATTCATATGACACTGCCTCTCCTAGAGAAAACTCACAATGGTAATCTCTCCATTTTCTATGTGACTAAGTAGGGGGTAGAGATGTGGGCCCTTCCATAAACCTGATCTCCTGCTTATTTTAAGAGCTTCATTAGCATCTCAAGGTGAGTCAATATTAGAAGCATAAATAGTCTCATTGACTATATGCTTCAGAATATAATCAGCACAGCCCCTGTTAGGCTAAGGCTGCTGCCATCTGTGTGCTGGTTTGAATACACCAAGCAGCACAGCACTGCAGCCCAGGTGGCTGGTGCATGCCCAGTTAACCAAGGCAGCACTCACAGCAGTCGTCCAGTGGCAGAAATCCAGCCCTGTGGCTCCTTCTGGGTTGTAGAGATGAGAATCACAGACAGCCAAGATCTAAAATCTCAGTCATTATTCCTCTAAGTGGAGCCCACATCTGTAATGCACCTTTTCCAGCAGAGAGTAGTCACCTGTTATAATAAAGGTCATTTAATGTCATTTCAGTCATGTACGTATCAAGTAAGCAAAAGTATCAACAATGATCACTTTTATCTATATGATCACTTACTGTTTGTTTAAAATGTAATAGTACTTTTATTCTGGACTTCACTTTACTGGTGTGATTTTTATGATGTTGTTTATTGAAAAGCAGTAGTATCATCTGGAACCTTTTGTTAGACACCCAGACTCCCATGGTGATTTATTAGGCGTAGCATAATTCAAACAAAAATGTCACTATCTTTGAAGACAACTTTTAGGAACTATAATAGAATACCTACCTGGTACTGGGTAGGTACCATAATACAGAGAGGCAAATCTTCTAGGTTAGAATATATTTCTAATACAGAGTATATAGAACAAAACTATAACTTTTTATATTCATGGCATACTTCAAATATTGGAACTTTGGGCAACATGCAACACTATTAATAGACTCAAAGCAACACCATTAAGACAAAGTCACTGCTATGATGTAACATAGTGTCTTACAGGGTCTGTAAGAAGAACCCTCAGGTATCATGCTGTTTGATGTCTGACTTAAACTAAACTATGCATTGCCCTTTGCCCTCTGACATACAGAGCAAAAATGATTACATTTCACAAAGCATGTGAGCTTGCTTTGGCACAGACTTGACATCTTACCAAACTTCTTTCCTCTGACTTAGCAAGTTTCACTCCTTACGCCCCAGGTAATCCATGCCTCTGCACTCAGCGTTTCCTCTGATAGACCTCACAGTAGCAATATGAATAGCCCACACAGAGCTCCCAATCAAGATGGTATAGTGAGTTCACACTCCCTTGGTTCCAAATATATTATAATGATTGATAAAATATAAAAGGAGGACATTCAAATGATTTACCAGTTTTATTATAAAATAAGAACATCCTCATGTATAGAGGAATTCCAGAGTGGTGAGAAGTGATGAATCCACAGGCCAGCTGGGCTCTGGTCCAGAATCCAGTAGTGGCAGCCAAGAACAGGACAATGTAAAGGAGACTAGAAGTGCCCTGGCTAACATGGGGGCCAGATCAGGCCCAGTGCTTTGAACCAAGGCCTGGGGTGAGAAGCCACACTTCCCCTCACTTTCAAGTAAAGGAAGTTAAACGTTGCAACTGCTCATCTTCTGCCTGGAACTATGCCTTTATAGGAAGCTAAAGATGGAAAGAGGTGGAAAAGTGAAATCACAAACTCACAAGTAAGAAGTGAACCAAACTATTTGCTCCTTTGTAACCAAATGTGTAATATTCCCATCGCTCTCATAAAATGGGAAATAAAAATAAGACCTGATTCTGGACTGAGGATCCAGAAGTCCAGATGGTAGTAGCCACAAAACCACTAGGGTAAGACAGAAGGTGAGAATGAGAAAGAGAGACAGGGAGAGGAGAGAAGCAGCAGAGAGAGGAAGGAGATGAAGGCAGATTATGAATTTTCCACCCAAAATGAGCCTACAGACCAAAAATTCTAAGGAACATGGGGAAAAAAATCTAATACCAAGAAAGGCAGGCAGCACAATCTAGTATTGGAATATGAATACACTCCAGCTGGCTTTGAGGAACAACCTGGCAAAGTCTTTAAAATAAACGTGCCTAGGATGTTTGGAAAGACAAAAGGGTGAATAGCTTCCATTTTAAAAGAGCAGAAAATTATAAGAGAGACATGAAACGAGGACATGAGGATGTCTTCAAAATAAGTAAAATGAAAAATATGGTTATTGAAGTAAAAATTTAAGAAATGGAATAAACTCTAAATTAAATGAAGTTAAAGAGAAAATTAATGAATTTATAAAATAGTCAAGAAGAATTCACCAAGAATGCAATTCAGAAAGACATAGGTAGACAGATAGATACAGATAGAGCAGTTAAAAGATAGGAAAAAATATTGTAAAGTTTCAATAGGCATCTAATAGGAGATCCAGAAAAAAGAGAATGGAAAAATGGTAGGGAAGAAGTATTTGAAGCAATTAAAGGATAAAACATTCTTAAATTGGAGATGTGATTTTTCATACTAAAAGTACACTGGAATTACTGAATAGAATAAACAAAGTTAAATATTCACACAGGTATTTTAGAGTGAAACTGCAAGATATCAAGGAAAAGGAAGCAAAGCAGATGACCAATGAAGGAACCATAATTAGGCTCATAGCAGACTTCTTGCCAGCAACAATAGATATCAGATGACACACTACAGTAATATCTTCAAAGTATTGAGAGAAAATAATTGTCAACCTGGAATTTTACACCCAGCAAACAATCATTCCACTGACCTTTTTCAGACACAGAGAGTTTCCTACTTACTGACTTCACCAAAAGCATTATTAAAAGATGAATTATGGGGGAAATTAAGGAATAAGGGCATAAAAAGCAACAGTGAACATAGCTGTTGATTAAAGCATGTTGGTAAAATGAGTTAAATATTAAGTGTTAAAAGTTGTTTATATGTTAAAAAAAAAAGATTACAATTAGGCAACGTTAAAAAGAGAAGGTGAGTGGTGTTTAATGGAGAATTAAAGTTGCTAAAATTCTTCTCAGATTTGAAGAAATATAAGAAATATAAGGAATATAAGAAAACCAAATTACTTCATTTTTTTCTAATTAGAAAAAAATTAGTCAAGTTTGAATGTTAAAAAAAATTTTACTCATCTTTTTCCATTTACTCATCTTTCCATTTTAAAGTTTTTCCATTTATTCATCTTTCTCACCATCTATTTACAAATGAATTTTTAAAATTTGTTGTCCTTCCTCAGACTCTCTCAGCAATGAAAGTATCTTAAGCTACTTTGTTATTATTTTTATTTTTTTAAGCTGTAAGAGCCATCCATGTGTTTGGGAAAAAAAAAAAAGAAGAATGTTTAAAAAAAAAAAAGTAAGGGTAAAATGCAATCCTTAGATTCTAAATCAGTAGAGGACAGGGAAGGAATATTATTGAAAACTCTATTAAACCAACAGAAGACATGAAAAGAGAAAAAAGACACAGGAAAAAAAGAATAGCAAATTTTTAAAAACACAAAGTAAGATGATCTCACTAAAAGTAAATGATTAATTTATTAAAAATAGAGAGGCTCATTTATTGAAAGTAGAGGCTGAAAATAATGAGATTGGGGAAGTTACCAGTTAAAAACTAAATAAATTTAGTGTAGGAAAAATAATATGACATTTTTTTTTTTTCTTTTTTTGAGACGGAGTCTTGCTCTGTCGCCCAGGCTGGAGAACAGTGGCATGATCTCGGCTCACTGCAACCTCTGCCTCCTAGGTTCAAACAATTCTCCTGTCTCAGCCTCCTGAGTAGCTGGGACTACAGGTGCATACCACCACGCCTAGCTAATTTTTGTATTTTTAGTGGAGGTGTGGTTTCACCATATTGGTCAGGCTGGTCTCTAACTTCTGACCTCAGGTGATCCGCCTGCCTCGGCCTCCCAAAGTGCTGGGATTACAGGTGTGAGCCACTGCGCCCGGCCATTGAGACATTTTAATATAAGGCAAAGGCATTAATTAAAAAAAAATCATAAAAATAAGGAGAACTACCAAGAAGATATTCTATATAAGTATTAGCATAGTTACATATTATAAACTACAAATAAAGGAAAATCAATCCAATTATTCGTTGGCTGCTTAAAGCCAGAGTGCTTACTGTGATGCCTTATGTACAGTAGATGCCTTAATTAGTAATGTAATTAAAGAATCTTGGCATTTGTTGGTTGAAGACTCCAGCTTGAATTGTTTACATACAATGAGCAAATCATCTTGAACTAAATTAAGAATCTCTGAAATAAAATTGCGGTAGACCACATCATGGCATGATAGAACTATGGCCTATGGAACTATGCCTGTATAGGAGCCCTTTAAACTGTATTAGAAGAGTACAGTTGAAAACTTAAACTTAGAATCCCAAGTGAAGTTTACCTTTCGTCTCATTTCTAATCAATGGCATTAGAGATAATAATAGCTCTCTCCCATCCCGTTTTCCTCAGTATTTCTTCAACTAACCACTAAATTCAGTCCTTATAATTTATGATTATATAAATTTACACCCCAAAATTTATGCCAAAGTATTTTAAGGTCATTTTGATGTCCAATTTGGTAAAAAAATTTAGGGCCCCCAGTGATTTTGTAATTCCCATTTGGGCTAACCTCTGCTAAAATACATTATTTGTGCTAAGGTTTCAGACACTATAGACAGAAGGATAATGACTGTTAGCCAAAAACACTATCATGGTGAGAACAGTGGCTGATAGTGTATTCCACTTTTACCTTTGAAAGTGTTTGTACAAAACTGGGTTGGGCCCAGTGGTTTTGCACTAAAATCTGTAGACTTTTATTCGCCTAATAAAATGACCACACAACCTGGCAGAATTCTGCGTATTTGGCAGCTCTTCCTGCCCTGGAGCCTGGAAGAGCATTGGATCTGCAGGTGTGGCTTTTAGAAGGTTCAGAGAGTGGAATTAGGGAAGCCAGCCCAGCACCCCACATGCATGCCTTCCTGAAGGCCAGGCTGGTGTCCCCAGCATTTAATAGACTCACGGGGCCCCTGTTCATTCCCAACAGATAATGACAACTAAAATAGTCAAGGAATTGACATGCTTTGCTGGAAATACCAGATAATGATACTATAGACCGAATTACAGCAACTTAAATTTCTTTCTAAAAAATGATGCCATGTGTTTTAAAAGGTATGTTTGGCACTTAGAAAATAGATCGTAGTATTTAATGCTATTGAATATAGTATTTAATGTATTGAATATAATATTTAATGGAACATAGTATTTAATGCTATTGCACACACAAAAAAACCTACTCTTCCCCTTTTTTTAAAATTTTTTATTTTTATTTATTTATTTTTTTAGAATAAAAATAATGAAAGAGAGAAAGAGGAAGAGATTTTAGAAAAAGAGAGAAAAGGAGAAAGAAAGAAACAGCAAAAGAAAGAAAAAAAAGAATGAAAGAGAGAAAGAAAGAGGAAGAGAAAGAGGGAGAGAAAATGGGATTCTTGTTTTATTGGCCAGGCTAGAATACAGTCTAAAAATGGGTATTAAAAACCTCTTTTATGCCAATAATTGTGCTTAACAATGGAGACAGGAAGGAATAGGGGATGAAAATAACAAATAAGCAGCCAACCAATATTTTATTTAAACCTGTGAAATGCTATGCAATTGCTGGGGAGTGATTTACTTCCAGTTATGTGGTCACTTTTAAAATAG